>CAUYLG010049255.1:0-86552 GCA_963573385.1 Cacajao melanocephalus
GGACCTACTCTTTGTTTTCCATCGGCAATTTTGCCTCAAACCCTGGTATTTCAAGTCTGTAAGACTACACATTTTCTATCACAGATTGAATCACCCTACAAAGAATTGACTGTGGCCTACTCTCAACCAACACTCTGTAAAACACAAGAAGGAAGGAGGGAGGGAGGTCAAAGGAACTTAGTTGGTTAAGCCACTATTTGTCAAGGGTTCCTTTACCTATAACTAAATATGAATCTGACTGATGTATTTCCTGGGGGCATCTTGGATGTCGCCTTTCTTTCATAGGGATACCACTCCCCTGGCAGCTATGGACATAATATGGATGGCAGTAGATGCTGGGGCTCAGTGGGGCACCCCAGAGAAACATAGGTATTAGACTCCTATAGAATTTCCATTGGAGAGCAGTAGGTGTTGGGGTGGCGGAGTCAGAGGACTGCCCCCTTCAGGAAGAATGATGAAGACAAGAGGAAGCAGAGAGGCACATGGTGTGCAGAGAGGGTAGCTGATGAGCCTCAGTTGACTTGGTCCCACCCCTCGGCCTGCCACTAACCAGCTGTGTGACCTCTCTGGGCCTCATCCTTCTCATCTATGGAATGACACATTTGGGGGAACCAATGGTTCCCAACTGTTTTTAGTATCAAAAGGAAGGATCCCATATTTTGAAAAATTGTACCCACCAACCTGCATTTATCAAATAATTTATTTTCCCATGAGGACACTGTGTCGATATGATTGTAGCCAAAAGCAAAGAAGAGCAACCTTTTACTTTAGCCTATTCAATCTTACCATATGATGAAAATTCTACGAGTTCTTTGGAGAAATTGAAAGTGTCTCTCAGGTCCCCATGATTACCTAAGGACTCGGAGTGACCCAGGGATGCCCTACAGGAGCCACTGGCCTAGGAGACCCCAGAGGTCCAACTCCAACTTCCGTGATGCTGGAGCCCCGAGCCCTGGTGAGACAGCATAGGTACCTTTTCCATCCTGCTCCCAGGCTCAGTTCTAACTTCTGGTGCCCAGAGCTGCCTCATGTTTTTTACTAAAAACAAGCCTGTCTAGATGGTACGTTCCTGCTGGTCTAAAGAAGCCTTGTCTGTCCTGCCAGCCCTCCTCAAAGGCAACCTTCCTCCACTCATGCGACCTCCCTCCTCACCTCAAGAAAGAGCTGTCTCGCCTCAGCCTTCATCCCAGTTACCTTGCCGTGCGACCTCTGCGTCTGCAAGATCTGGAGGCCCTCGCATCCAATCTGAGGAGCAGGCTTTGAGCCTCTCCCTCTATTATCCCTAACTACTGGTGAAGAGAAAGAGACAAAGACTCTCAATCCAGCTGATCAAAGGCTGTAACGGAGAATCCAATATTCCATTGGAGAATGGAATGATGAATTCTGCTCTGGCACGCGAAAGGGCAGGGAGAAGTGGAAGAGGAGGTATTGTCCGAGCCAGGGCCTGAAGGGTTAAGAGAGAAGCCAGGGCATCGTTCTAAGACAAGTCCCACAGAGGAAGGTTGGGCTGGGCTGGGAAAGGACAGGCTTGCATCCTGGTTAGCAGCTCATTTGCTTGGGTTTACTTAAGGCTTCTCTTCCTCTCTTCTGCCCACAAATATTTATTGGCATCATTTTTATGCCAGATGCCCTGTTAGGTGGGAGAAACAAATATGCATAAGACATTCCTTTCCTTGAAGGAGCTTGTAGATTACTGGGAAGATAAATATGTAGAACTTCCTCCAGGCCTGGCCCTACATAGGGGAAGTATCTTCAAGGAGACATACCAGAGATCCCAGACTAGCATCTGACTTGACCCGTTTATGATGCCAGGCAGCATACCACCAAGCCGAGAAACAGCCTCAGCATCTTCCCTCCAGGGCCCTCTTACAGCCTGTCCCATCTTGATGGTTGAGGAGACACTCAGCCTTCTCTGCTCTGAAAGCCATAGAATTTTCCTGCCTGAAGGCAGGAGACAGAGCCGGATGACATTGTCTGCTCCAAAAGTCTATGGTAGGGAGAGGGGTTCTAAGGAAGCCTCAGAACTTGCCCTTCCTGTCAGTCTTAGGGAGGGCAGAAGGAGGGGACCCTTAGAAGGCCAAGCTATATCTGCTCTCCTAATTCTGCTTCTATTCATAGAGGAGGTGATAAGACAGTTTCCCCTTGCACCTCACTGCCCTGGAGTCTAGACCTGGACAGAGGACAGGGGACAAACTTAGGGAGCATAGGCAGTCGATGGAGAGGCCATGGTGGAAAGATCACAGAATAATCCTGAGTGCTATGACCCTGGTAGATCTTGGGGGAAGGAGGCCAATGCCAATCAATTCTTTTCAATAATCTTTACCAGGCAACTCCTAAGAATGGGTGCTCCTGTGAGGAGTTACCAGGAAGAGGAATGCTCATTCCTTCAAGATGCTCCCATCAAAGTTACTGAGACAAATACATAGTGAGCATGTTGGTAAAGAGAATTGCCCTGGGAGAGGAACTAGGGGCCAACTGAGTGCAGAGGGAGGGAGGAGCCTATCCAGCCAGGGTGATTAGAAATGGAGGGAGAGGTCGGGCCACGTGGCTCATGCCAGTAATCCCAGCACTTTGGGAGGCAGAGGTGGAAGGACTGCTTGAGCCCAGAAGTTCGAGACCAGCCTGGGCAACAAAACAAGGCCCCATCTATCTTTAAATAAATAAATAAATAAATAAATAAATGCATCTATTTAGATAAGGCATTGTATCAGTTAGGACTGCATTTGGCTGCATGTAACAGAAACCTGACCATTAGGTCTAAACAAGTAGGAGTTGGTTTTTTTTTCTCTTGTTACGAGAAGTATGGAGATAGGAGTGTGCAGGTCTTAAGATGTTGTGAAGGACCGAGGCTCCTTCCGTCTTCCCGGCCAGCATCCTTAACACATGGTCTTTATCCTCTTGGTTATAAATGGACTACTCCACCCTCAGGCTCAGACTTTCCGGGGATCAAGAAGGAGAAAAACAAAAGACACATGCCAGACACATGCCAGCACTGTCTCTTCCTTTTTTATTTTAAGGAAATTAAAAGATAAATAAAAATAAATATTAAAAAATAGCTGGGCATGGTGCCATGTGCCTGTAGTCCCAGCTACTTGGAAAGCTGAGGTGGGAGTATTGTTTGAGCCCAGAAGTTTGAGGCTGCAGTGAGCCAAGATCACGCCACTGCACCCCAGCCTGGGTGACCCAGCGAGACCCTGTCTCCAAAATAAATAAATACATAAATCCCATTGGCTAGAACTGCGTTACACTATCACTTCTAGCAACAAGGAAGCCTGGAAGCAATATTTTTAGGATGGCATATTGATCTCCCTTCTTTAAACAAAATCAATGGACTGTAAATGAGGAAGAAGGGGAGAAGAGATGAAGGTTATGCAACCAGCAATGTCTGCCAGGGTCCTAAAGAATGAGTAGAACGTGCTGGATGATGTGGGGAAGGACTTCCAGGCAGAGGAAGCAGCAGGAGCTAAGGCTCAGTGTGGGAGTGTGCCGGGTGTGTTTGGGGAATTGAAAACAGCCCAGCTGGAGCAGACGAGGTCATCTGGTTCAGTTGGAGTTTAGTGGGAAGGATGGACAGGACGGTTTGCATAGCCTGGGTTTGTGGACTTGTCCCCCTGCCCAAACTCATACTCTGCAGTGCAGTGAATCAGAAGATGGGGGACCAGCAACAGCAGACAGCGAGCAGCATCTGAAAATGTCAGGTTCCACTGCAGCAGTAGACAGTAATTGGAATTCAGAGAAAAGCCAATGATGACACATCTCCTGACAGCCTGGCAATGACAGCCACAGGTCAGAAGCCTGCTGGGCTGGAGTGATGGACACACTCAAGCCAAAGCGGGCCCCCAAGATAACCTGTTGTCCTGAGTAAACAGTTGAATGAGATCGAGGCAGCAGCCTCTTGTCTGAGGTCTGTGCATTATTAACCTTCTCCCTCCCCACATCTGTCTTCCCTGTCTTGTCTCTTCCAGGCTGCAGTGACCAGCAGTGGGATCAGGCAGAGCAGACAGGCTGTGCAAAGGAGTTGGTGATTCCAGCTCTAGAGTATGTGGCAGCAGTTTATTTGACTCTTCCTGGAGGTTTCCAAGATGACCTCTATACACAGAGAGGGGAGGGGACTGCAGCCACTCTGTGCTGTAGCTACATCATAGATTCCCAGTTTCCTTGATTTGGGGGCACTTCAGAGGTCTCAGACTCCAGGTCTCTATCATTGGCAAACCTACCTAAACCCTGGCTCTCAAGCTTAACGTGCATACAAGTCACCTGGTAAGCTTATTACGGATACATTTCCTTTTATAGTTCTTGGAAACTTGTTAAGGAAAAAAAAAAAAAAAAAAAAAGAATACATTTCCAAGGCTCATCCCCAACGACTCTGATTCCTTAGCTCTGTGAGGAGTCTGGGAATCTGCATTTTATTAAGCCACACAGGAGAGTCTGCTTGATTGGTCAGTTCTCAGCTATGCTGTTTTAAAAAATGAACTTTTTTTTTTTTTGAGACAGAGTCTTACTCTGTTGCCCAGGCTGGAGTGCAGTGGTACAAACTCAGCTCACTGCAACGTCTGCCTCCTGGATTCAAGCAATTCTCCTGCCTCAGCCTCCCGAGTAGCTGGGATTACAGGCACACACCACCATGCCCAGCTAATTTTTGTATTTTTTTAGTAGAAATGGGGTTTCACCATGTTGGCCAGGCTGGTCCCGAACTCCTGACCTCATGATCCACCCTCCTCAGCCTCCCAAAGTGCTGGGATTATAGGCGTGAGCCACTGTGCCCGGCCTAAAAAACTAACTTTTAACAAATATATATCCCTAGGTTTTAGTTCCAGTTCTGCCACTAACTACGATCTTAGACAATTCATTTCACATCTCTGAATCTGTTTCTTCACCTAAAAGCGAAAGACTTTTGCAATTTAAATCATTTTTTGTTAATGTTCTCATGCAGTTACTCTTCAGCATCATTTCAGGTGGGTAATTCTCAAATAGGTTTTCATGGGGGGTGTTTGTTCTCTGAGAAGAGCCTCCTGGAGATTCTGAGCGCCCTGCCATGGGGCTTGCCCCCTTCTCTTTCCTAGATTTCAGAACACTTCAAATCGCCACATTCATGCCATTCCATAGCAGCTTCAATTTGTCATTTGGCCTCAACAGCGGTCCATGAAGGTCTGAGCCCAGAAACTGGACTCTTCATGATGGTTGGCTGCTGATTCTAATTTCTGCTTCCCCAGATGGACTTCCTTGCCTTCCCTTGGGAACCTCTTTCTGTGTGGACATTTCTCAGCGAGGCTCATTTCCTCCTGCTGGCCTTGGGGGTGCTGGGGGCAATGGGCCAATGTCCTGCTCCACATCCCCCAACACAGGGCTTCCCGTCCTCCCCTCACCTCCCCTTTCTTCTTCGTTCCTCTTCTGACCTCTGTGTCCTTTGCATTACTTTTTGAGAACCTTCTTCAGTTTCCCACATGTTATTAAAGGTCGGAACGCAGGATGTGGGGAGGTGGGAGGGGTAGAGCATCATTTAAGGGGAAGGGAGTAAGGTTCTAATACCACTTTGATCAGCCCTCATTCAGTCAGTTCTTGGTTTCTGGAAAAGTGTAGTCCCTTCGAGTCATGGGGTGCTGGGACTACCATGCAGATGTCTTGATCCCTCTCTAGAAAAATGCCAGAATAGAAGGACCAAGTGAGTGGCACACCTACTCCAGAAAACCCTCTGTAATGTCCCTGCAGGAGGTTGAGCGTTCCTGGGTACAGAAAACTCGTTACGACTCATAACCTCTCTGGCACTCTAGTCAGTGACTGGGCAGTTTCACTGATGAAAAGGAGATAAAATCTTCCTTGTGTTTTAACAACAGGCACTGGGGGGCACCATCTCTATGCCAGGCACTTTGCTGGGGATTATTCAGAAAGAACCCACTGAATTTGGGATTCCGTGGTTCTGTCTGGTTCTGTTGTCTTCATTTTACAGATGAGGACATTAATAACAAGCGGGTTTGAGTAACTTGCCCACAGTCTCAAGGCTAGTAAATGGCACTGCTGGTATGAGAGATTAGAACCCCATGCTTGGGCTTTTTCCACTGCATCGGAGTTACCTGGCCTTGGCACTCTGATACTCGGGGCTGGGTGATCCTTTGTTGTGGGCGGTTATTATCCTGTGCACTGTGGAATGTGTAGCAGCAGCATCGCTGGCTAGACACCCACCCTGGATATCAGCAGCAGCCCACTTCCAGTTGTCACAACCAAAATTGTCTCCAGACATTGCCAAATGCCCACTTAGGGAAAGGGGAAGCCACCCCTGGTTACTTTGTCTGCACTGAATCACATGTTGTCTTTCTCTTTCCAGCTAAAACATTTTTCCTCCCACCCACTGGCCTTGGGGTCTCCCTACTGGAGTCACAGGGAGGATCTACTTTGTCTACGTTTCCATCAGTCCTGACCGAGCGTGGTGGCTCATGTGTGTGACCCCAACATTCTGGGAGGCTGAGGTAGGAGAATTGCTTGAGCTCAGAAGTTCAAGACCAGCCAACATAATGAGATCCTGTCCTCGCAAAAAGTTTTTAAAAATTAGCTGGGTGGCCAGGTGCAGTGGCTCACGCCTGTAATCCCAACACTTTGGGAGGCTGAGGCGGGCAGATCAACTGAGGTTGGGAATTCGAGACCAGCCTGACCAACATGGTGAAACCCCGTCTCTACTAAAAATACAAAACTAGCCAGCCATGGTAGCGCATGCCTGTAATTCCAGCTACTCAGGAGGCTGAGGCAGGAGAATCACTTGAACCTGGGAGGTGGAGGTTGCGGTGAGCCAAGATTGCACCATTGCACTCCAGCCTGGGCAACCAAACCACAGCCTCTTGAGTAGCTGGGACTGCAGGTGTGCACCACCATGCCTGGCTGATTTTTTTTTTTCTTTTGAGACGGAGTTTTGCTCTAAATAAATAAATAAATCCATTAGACCTTCAAATAATGATAAGGGTGTCCCTTGTCTCCAAGTCTCTTCTCTAGCTCAAACTTCAAATTTCCTTCACCCTTTCCCAGTACGCTGTGGTTTCTAGGCCTTTCACCATGCTGGTTGCTCTCTACTGATGAGCATCAGTTGCAGGGAGAATGGAGCTACGCAAAATGAGAACCCTCTCCCTTATAGCTGCTCCTTTCCTCCACTGTTAGAAGCAACCCAGCTCGGCCATCATCTCCTTTGTGAAGGGCTTGCTATTTCTACTCTGCTATAGGAGTGGTATTTTCCTCCTTTGGTTCCCATTATCCCTTTTTCCACCTTAAATCCTCATCATTTGTTTATTCTGTCCCCCTATCCAAGGTTTTATCTCCTCCAGGTCTAATCTGCTATCACATCCCTCTAAGTGCCAGGCATAAGGCCCAAGACATAGTAGGCTCTCAGTAAAAGTCTGATGAATAAATGGGTCTCTACTGATAGCATGTAATGAGTACTGAGTTTATAGAGGCAAAACCCTTTGAAAAGATACAAAGCATTATACAAATATAAAGTGTTTATACTTTTCTTTTTTCTTTTTCTTTTTGAAATGCAGTCTCGCTCTGTCGCCCAGGCTGGAGTGCAGTGGCACGATCTTGGCTCGCTACAACCTCCGCACCCCAGGTTCAAGCAATTCTCCTGCCTCAGCCTCCTGAGTAACTGGGACTACAGGCACGCACTGCCACGCCCGGCTAATTTTTTTGTATTTTTTTTTAGTAGAAATGGGGTCTCACTATGTTGGTCAGGCTGGTCTTGAACTCCTGACCTAGTGATCTGCCTGCCTCAGCCTCCCAAAGTGCTGGGATTACAGGCGTGAACCACTGTACACTTTTCTTCTTCTCTGTCTTCCATTTCAGTCCCTCTCTCCCCCAGTCTTCTCCAAGTCATACCGACAGGTTGGCAGAGAAAATTAACCAAGAATTATTTGAGAAATGTGGAACTAGCAAAAGAAGGAACCTTCTAGAGAAGGAACCTTTTTCTCTTCTCTGGTCTGAGCAGGTTGCTCCAGTGAGGGTTAATTTGTGGATTGCCAATGTTAGAATCTAGAGAGAGAGCTTCCTCTCTCTCCCTGCCCTTTGAGTTATTTGCAAGGCTACTTATTAGGGAAATTCAATTCTCCTAAGAAACTACTGCCTGGAAAAATACCTTGCAGCATACATGGTGAACAAGGAGTGCATTAATGGAAGAGAGTGAGTGGTGGCGGGCACCGGGCCAATGAGTCCACCAGTCCCGGAGGCTGTTACCAAAGGCGCGTTGTTGTACCGAAGGCCTGGCTGGAGGTGTCTTTCCCCCTCCACTCCCCTGGAGTCTGGGAGGACTGCAGAATCAATGCGCTATTGCCTCCCAGGGTTTCTTGGCTTGGCTGTCCTTCTGGGCCTTTGCTAAGTGCCAGGGTCACCTTGAAGTCCAGCTCCCCGCATGAACCAGTAGGTGCTTGGAGAGCAGAAGAAGGAATGATGGGATACACAGCCCCTGTCCTCAGGGAGCTCTTGGCCTAATGGGGAGACCCACCTGCCCTTAGAAGTTAGGGAGAGAGACTCCCCACAGGAAGAAAGCTCAGTAATGTGTGCAGTTAAGCATCAACATCAAAGCCACCTGCCGCTGCTGTGAAGTTAGTTCCAAGGTGGGGACAGAGACCCTGGAAAGGTCAGAGAAGGAGCATGAATGGGGCAGAGCACAACTCCCCCTCAACCAGTGTGGAAGGGGCTGTGTTGTTTCACCCAGCACAGACACAGTAGGGGTGTGCGTGGAGGGGGAGGCAGCTGGGGGTTGCTACACTCAGAGGCACGTGGGTACATACACAAGCTGTGGGAGCGGAGAGGCTGCAGGGCTGTGTGCAGTGAGGCATGTCTAACCCACATTTTTCTCTGATCTGAGGTCAGGGAATGTGACAGGATGGTTTGGAAAGAGGTCAGATCATAAAGTGGTGGGGCCCTGTGGACAGAGAGCTGGGCCATGGCCTGTCCCTTAGGCTTGTCCCTGGCCAACCCACAAAGTGACTTTGAACAGGTCTCTCTGGCCCAGCATCTCAGAACTCAAAGCCAGTGCCTGACTTGGCAGAAGGGAAGCAGGATGGTTGTGCTGGATCGCTCTCAGGCCAAGCTGAGCCTCCCTGCCTCCTTCATCTCAGCCCAACTTGCCCCTGCATTCACCTTCCCAGGCTAGGGGCTACTCACCAGGGGGCAGGAAGAAGGCAAAATCACCATCCACGGATGTTTCTATGGCCACAGAAATGAACTTAGCGTGCATCACATTACCTCTTCCTCATCAAAATAAAAAGGAATCTGACAAGCTGGCGCTACCAGCTGCATCTAACAATGAGATTTAACTGGGATAAATGCCAGGCCCTGAACCTGGGTTTAAAAATTCAACTGTGTGAGCACAAAATGATAAAGGCAGGGCTCAGAAATGGAAGGTGCAGGAAAGCTCCTGGATCTTAAGGGATGGTAGGATTCAAGGAGGTGGCAAAAACGAAACTGGCCCTTCAGCTATGTGAATGTCTACAGTATGCTCAGCACAATCTCATGCTATTCTCAAAATAACCTGGGGGAGAAATACTACCTTATTATCCCAATTTTGCAGAAGAAGAAACTGAGGCACAGAAAGGCTTAAGATCTTGTGGCTAGCAAGTGGTGCATCCAGGATGAATCTGGACCCAGACCCTGAACCCTATGGAATGGAAGCATGGGATTTAGGACAGACGGGCAGCAGTCATTTCTCCACTCTGTGTGGATGAGAACCCATTTTCAGGAGTCTTCTATTTCATAAAATAAAAGAAGATCAGCACTTCACGTCTTCCTTTGAGGAAAAATGGAGCCTATTCAAAAGAGAATGTTTAAGGAGAAAACACCCTCTTTCCCTTACATTCTCCATCTTCATCTACCCAGGTGACCCAGCCCACAACGTGGGGAGTCATCTAGATTCCGCCCTCAAATCCATTCCCCTACACCCACCCATCGCCAGCTCCTTGAGTCCCAGCAAGCTTAACACCCCTGAAATCCCGAAAGCTTTCTTACACGTGACAATCCTAAGCCCTGCCTTCTACCTCCAAAACATGTGTCAACTTCACCCACTTCTCACCATCCCCATGGCCACTTCTCCAATGTAAGGCAGCAGCAAGCCTCGCCTTGATCACTGCAGACCCCTCCTAACTACTGTCTCCAAGCTCTCATCACCACAAAGCCCCTCTCCTACGTGACAGCCAGACGGGCTCTTCTAGTCAAATGAGATCATGCCACTCCCCTGCTTAAAGCCCTTTCATCTTTTACATTCTACTTAGCGTGTGACTCCACATCCTAAATCTGCACCCCTCACCCTGACTTCTTCTCTCACAGCCCCTAAGTCCCTGGCGCTAGCCACGTAGGCCTTCCTCCCGTTTCTGCTACACGTCATCCCTCTGCTTGCCCAGGGGCCCCCACACATGCTTGTCCCACTACCTGGAATACTCTTTCCCATCACCCAACTTCTATACCTGCTCCTTCTCATCCTTCAGATCTGGGCTCAAAGGTGATTTCCCCATATAGACCCTTCTTAGCCCCTGACACCGTGGGGTGTCATGTAGGTTTGCCCTGTTATTCTCTTGCAGTGCTTTATTTTTTGATTCTTTGGTGGCACACAGCATGATTCTACATTATGTATTGATTTATGCATTGACCATAAATCCCATGAGCACTGAGACCATTTTGTTTTGTTCACACAGCCAGCCCAAGGCCAAACACAGAGGCACATGGCGAGTGTTCCATAAATATTTATTGATCAAATGAAGAGCTTGGAGAAGAAGAGGTCTAGGGAGCCCGTGAGGGCTATCCAGACCTGCAAGATGGGCTGGCAGCTGTGTAATCGCATATTTCAGAGCTGGGACCAATTTATTTAGCAAACACTAACACAGGACTTACTATGTACCAGGTACTGCTCTAAGCATTTCCTAAATATTAATTCAATTAGGTGGGCACGGTGGCTCACACCTGTAATCCCAGCACTTTGGGAGGCCAAGGCGGGTGGATCACCTGAGGTCAGGACTTCGAGATCAGCCTGGCCAACATGGTGAAACCCCATCTGTACTAAAAATACGAAAATTAGCCGGGTATGGTGGCAGATGCCTGTAATCCCAGCTATTTGGAAGGTTGAGGTGGAAGAATGGCTTGAGCCCAGGAGGCAGAGGTTGCAGTGAGCCGAGATTATGCCACTGCACTCCAGTCCGGGTGACAGAGTGACACTCTGTCTCAAAATAAAATAAAATAATTCAATTAGTCACCGTAACAGCCCTGTGAGGCAGGGATTACGTCTGAGGCCCAGAGACGCTAAGGAACTTGGCCAAGGTACCACAGTTGGTAGAGGGCAGAGCCAGATTTTGAACCAGAGTCCATGTTCTCAAGCACCTCAATATGAGGCTAGCATGTGGAAGCTTCTGGAAGTCTCCTCTCTGGAGCAACAGAAGGCACCTTTCTCTATAGGGGTGGTCCCTAATGCAAGAGGCAGCAGATTCCAGGGGCCTGGGGAGCCCATGTGCTGGGAGGAATGCATGCAGACTCAGAGGTCCCCACGGCCTCCAGGCCCATCTCTCACCTTAGGCCTGTCCAGAGCTGCCAGAGGAATAAAATGGATTAATAAATGAAGGTGCTTTGAAAAGTCTGACCGTGCTTCTGGAATATATCTTGTTGCTCTTCCCCCAGCTAGCCTGGCCTGGAGTATCAATGAGGCCTTCTACTCTGAGGCAGGTCAAGGGGCACAGCTAGGCAGAGGGATGGTTCATGCTCAGCTCAATCAGTCCATCACTCCCCCTCCGGCTGCCTGCCCTCCTTTCCTGACCACTCCCACCCTCTTTATCCCCTGCTCACCGGGAGTGGGAAGGAGGCAAAAGCCAACAGGGAGCTGCCAGCACAGAAAGGGCCAGGCCGCTTAGAGCAACAATAAGCTCCTCCTGATTTACAGGCTCGTCCATCCGCACTGCGAGTTTTGGGATTACACTGAAATCCTCTGGCCCATCCTGCGGTGGCTCCGCACTGGGTTTGTTTTCCAGGCAGATTGCCTCTGCCTGCCCTGAATTTTTTCTGGCCATGCAGTCAAAGAGGCCAACACAGTCCAGGAGAGGGGTTTGGGGCCAGGAGAGCTAGTAGCACCCATCCTGTGGAATGGGAGGAGGTTTTACCGGGTCCCTCTGGCATTTGTCAGAGGAGCTGGGAAGGTGGCCTCAGCCTCCACCTGTCCCCTCACCCTACTTCTCCCGGAGCAGGCAGCTGGCTCAGCCAGCCAGCAGGATCCAGCCTGCAGACTCACTCCAGCTGTTTGGTTTCAGTCTTCCTAAGACGGCAGCAGGAGCTACGGTGTGGTGGGCAGAGATAAGGTCTGTGCCAGAGGCGAGCACTGAGCAGGGCTGAGATGTCTGGGCAAGGGTGGGGTGTGGAGGGGCCGCCCAAATAGGCAGGATATCAGTCCACTGCCCATCTGAAGAGAAAAGATAGAGAGAGGGGCACAGAGAGAGGGGTAGGGGTAGTTCCTAAAGCCTTGGAGAAGAGAAGGAGAAAAGGAGGATAAATTAGGATATTGAAGAAAAAATAAACAGATACGGTGGGAAAAGAAAGGAAATGGGAAAAAAATATGCTTGCATCCTCCTGGGAAGCAAAACAGAGAAAATGACTTCATTCCTAAATTGCATTAGGAGGTATTGGGCTGGATGTGAGGAAGAAGGGAGGCCCTACCTACCTTTTGTCCGCTAGCATGAGTTACACGGTGAAATGCCTTAGAAGCTCCAGGATAGGATGAAACGCTTTGGAGAGAAGAGAGTGATCAGCCCTGAACACATGCAGGGAAGTGGGCCAACAGACCTTTGAGAGGCCCTTCTAAGTAGACCTTATGATTTTCTAATAGGGAAAAGACAGAGAAGGAAAAACAACTCCAAGAACCGGAGGAAGGGGCAGAACTGACATGTAGGTAGAGCCACCGTATCAAGCACAGGGCTGGGCACCCCACAGACATGATCCCACCTGTAATTCACACTGCAGCCCTCCAAGTAGCTGCCGTGTCTCTGTTTCACAAGGGAGTAATCTGAGAAACAGACAAGGCTTTCTTAGTTGAATGGCAATTATACAGCAGAATCGGGATTTGAACTCAGGTCTGACGCAGATGTCCGTGGTCTTTCTACCAGGCTCCTTGGGAACAGGCAGGAGAAGGATTCTTACTGCTGGTAAAGGAAGGTGAAATGGTATAATGGAGAGAACACTGAACCTCAAAGACCAAGGTCAAACAACTGGATCTGACAAGCAGGTGATGTCCTGTGACCTTGGACAAATATTTCCATATCCCAGTCTGTGCTCCATCTTATAAAGTGAGGGTGGAGGCCAGTGCTCTCTAAAGCCTTTTTCACCTCTGAGCATACCGAGTTTAGCTGGAAACTGACTTCCCATTCACTGCTGTAGCTTCTCATTTCCTACTGCTGGTATTATGTAATCTTCTGGGCATAAACTCTAGGTGTGAGAACCCTTCCTGAAGCCTGTTCAAGATTGAAGTTGAGACTGGAAATTATAATGACATTGCCTTAAGTGTGTTTGATCAATGAATAATTAATTCACCAAATAAAGAAATAACTCTTTACTAAGCCTCCCATGTGCCCTGTGTGATGTTTAATTGATAACACAAAGGAGAATTAGACTTAATCTTCAGCTCCAAGGAATTTATAGGCTAATCAGAAATCCACACCCACGAGGATGTTTGCCAAGTGTGATCAGAAATCGCTAAGGTTTTATGGAAAAGCTTCGAAAGCCATGCCTGTGTCAGCCTGCCTCTTCCACTTAGAGATGAGAAAGTGTGTGTGAGCCTGGGTTGTGTGTTTGGGGCTGTGTGATCTCTGTTTGGACGGCTGTGCTTTGGCCCCCTCAATGCTGGCTGCTTCTCACACCTCGCTGAAGCCGTACGTTGTTGTCTCTGACTGTAATTGGTGGTCTCGGAGCGGGCAATCTGGTGCGCTGGAACATGACCAGTCTAGTCGGGGAGACAGACCAGGAATAATAATTCACAGGGGTGATGCGAGCATGCAGCAAGCAGAGGGCGGCCTATCGCTCTCAGGAACGGTGACCGACCCTGGCTTCAGAAGGTGAGGCCCTTGCAGGAGAGACCACTTGTGTCAGGAGAGATCATTGGTGTCAGGATGAATGGGAGAGACAGGGTGAGGTGCAGGTGGAGGCCCTCCTGGCAGATTTGATTTGGAGGAGATTTGTTCACAGGTCTGGAGGAGAGAGAGCAAGGGGCTTGTCCCAGGGATTGCAAATAAATACTTGAGTCAGCTGGAGTAGAAGACCAGGGAGCTGTGGGAAGAGGCGGCACTGAACGGTGGGCAGAGCCGGGTGAGAAGGGTCTTGTGAGTGAACTAGGGGGTCGGCTTTATCCTGAGCGTAGCGCAGGAGCTGTTCCCCGTGCTCTTGTCCAGAACGGCCTGCTGTGTACAGTCCCCTTCCTTGCCCCTGCTTTCAGGGCTCTCTGCTGCACAAGATACACGCCCTTCTACTCGGCCTGGTCAAATTCCGCCCATCCTCTACGGGCCCCGTTCAGATTTCCTTTCCTCCAGAAAGCTTTCCTGACCTACCTCATTCCACTAATTCACTCAACAAAGGTGTACAGAGCTCCTCCAGCAGGCCAGGCACGGTGCTAGGCACTGGGGGCAAACAAGCAGAGGCCGGCCCACCTCAGGCAGCCTGCAGGGCGCACTGCTGCAGAGCCCTCACTGACATTGCCTCTTCTGATCTCCCCCTTGTGCCCAGCCAATGCAGCTCTCAAGGACACGTCCATAAGCACAGGCTCCTCTGTCCTCGATAGACAGCGCTTCATCGCTGCGTTCTGGGGCTGGCTGGCACAGTGCTGAGCACTTGGGGGTCCTCAGCCCACATTTTAGAGATGTCTAGATTTCCAGCAACAGTAACTGGGTGGAAATTTCTCCTAGCTGACACCCACTCCTTTCCCTATTCTCCCTCTGCAGGGAAGAGAGACAGAATCTCCAGCAGAACCTTTAGCCCCAGGATGCAGAATGAGAACGAGAAAGAGGGAGATGGGAGGGAGGAAATGCCTGGGCTGTATGTCAGCCCCACATGCCTTGGGCCAAGCTGGGAGTTTGTAGTCCTCTGTGCTCTGGAATGTGACAGGGGCTTGCCAGGGCATCGTGGAGCGGCTCCTCTGCAAGCCACTCGCTCCTCACCCTGGACAGTTCTGTGCTGGCAGCTCCTCCTGGGCCTTGCTGGAAGTGCACGGGTGCCCCACGGTGGACAGAAAGCAGGCGGTGATCTCATTCCTCCCAAAGGCTTTGGTCCCATCCATTAATGGGCTCAGAAGCCTTTGTCCCCAAGCTGTGTTGTTCCCCCCCTTGCATGGGGGTGAGCCTTGGGCTCACAGCTAAGAATCCTGTGTTAAAGCCCATTCTCTGACACGTGATCTGGGCTCTCCGGGTGTTTGCCTGACAGCGTGGTACACTCGTCCTCAGGTCAGTCCTGGGTCCCTGTGTCATCCTCCTACGAATCAGGCAGACACCCACCACCTTCTTATGGGCATATCTTGCCCAGTGCAATTTTAAGAGCAGAAACCAGCTCTTCTGAGATTCATCTAAATGCCCAGATGGGGGCGGAGGCATCTTGTGAAATTCTCCCACCTTCAGGACCCACTGACTGTCTCCAGAATGGGTCCCTGCTCCAGGCAGAGGCATGGAGAGAGGAGGCAGAGGGAATGGAGGCCAAGGAGCCACAGAGGCTAAGGCGAGGCGCTGAGGCTCAAGGCTGCAGGAGGACTGAGGTTCTCCTTGACAGAGGCAGAGCCCTGGAATGCTGTGGAATGCAGGAGCCTACATTTTAAAATTTCATTTTCTGTTTTTTCCTGATTAACCAGCTGTGGGTAGCTGCTGTAAGGACACAGGTGTTCACCCTCCAGAAGCCCCGGGATGGGCAGTCCTATCCCTCTTGGCTCCTCTCTGAGCTGTTTGCTGGTCCCTCATCTCCTAGGGCACAAGCCTCCTAGAGGGACACTGCCGGTACCCTACTGAGGAGGCTGAGCTGGAGCGAGAGACAGATGCAGCAGGGGAAACAGTTCCAGTGAGCAGTAACCAAGCCTGGAAAGGCCAGGAGGACGCAGGGTTAGAGACAAGGAGGGTGGAGGGAAAGGGTAGCTTGGAGGGACCAAAGGGTAAGGGACAATCAGAGGACAGGGAAAGTGAGCAGGGCCGCATTTATCCACCAGAGGGAAGGAAGCCTATGGGCCCTCCCTGAGATCCATGAGCTAGGGGCTGGGTTAGGGGCTTCTCATTTCATTTCATTTTCAGCGACACATTCTGCTTAATCCTCATTGCAGCAAGGATCCATGCTGCTGTTACAGGAATCTGGCACTCTATAAGGAGTTTAAGTAATTTGCTTGAGTTCCCAAGACTAAAGTGATGGAGTGGGGATTTTGGATTCAGGTCTGCGCGATTCCAAATGGTCCCTAACCCTCTGTCAGCAGCTCACCTGAGAGAGAGGAGGCTGGATCAGTGGAGACAAGAGGATTTGAGCTCCAGAATTCTAGAATTTTAAGACTGACATCGGGGTCCCCTCTACCAGCTCCAGCTCGAGGAGAAATTAGATGTCAGTTGGAATAATGTCACGTCTCAATTAGGTGGCCAATTAATTTTGAGAGGAAGTTAGAGAACCAACCAACCTCTCTCCCCCTCCGTATTTCCCACCATCCCTTCCTCCCTCCTTCTCTTCCTCCTTCCCTCCCTGCCTCCCTTTCTCCCTCTTTCCCTCCCTTTCTCCCTGCCTGCCTCTCTCCCACCTCCCTTCCCTGCCTCCCTTCTTCCTTCCCTCTAAATTATTTATGGAGCAATTGCATTTCAGGCACAACGTAGTCTGAAGAACAAACATGAATAAGAGCCAGTCCCTGCTCTTGGGGAACTCACAATCGCTTGAAATATTTCAGGAACCCGAAGCAGCTCTTTACGCGCCCCTCTATCTCAGTACTTTTTTCCTTCCTGTCTTTACTTCTGTAGTTTTGAATCCATTACCAGGCCCAGTAGACCTCGTCTCTCTCCAGCCCCAGCTCGCTCTGTTTTGAGAAGCAGAAGGTCAAGCTCGTGCCAAGCCCCTCCCCTCCCGGGGCTACACCAGAGTGGGCAGTGACGCCACAAACAAGGCTTCTAAAAGCCTTGATCCTTTGGGCTCCTTGCACTCCTCTGGACACAGCTAGGCCCGGGACAGCCCAAATTCTCCAGGTCATAAGTCACGCTGACTTCCAACCCTGGAACAAATGAACAGTTCCTTGGCTTCCAGCCTCTTCCCCTCCAGCCACTGACCGGCTGTCTCACACACTCAGAGCCACCCACCACACCCCATTCCTCTCTGCTACGCCTCGCAGAGGCACTTAGAGCCCCGTCACCCACATGGTCCAGTCTCAAAGTGGTTGCCACCAAATAAACTCAGTCTAGCAATCAAAAAATATTTCAAAACACCCCAAGTTACCTGTACACATTCTCTGATGCAGTGAAGAGGATGGGGTAGACCAGAACAGTACTTCTGAAGGTCCTCATTTTTCTCTCCGTTTATTTCTGCACATATCAGATCTGATCTGGCACCTCTCCTTTCCAAAACTCCCACCTCCCAAACTTCTCTTCCAGCTCTAACCGCACGCCCCTTCTCCTTCTTTTCTCCCTTTTCCTCCTGATTCTGTAACACAAAAGCCCTGCATATACAACCTGGCTAGGCAAGACCCTCCCTGGAGACAGGAAAGGCAGCAATGACTGAGTACCCTCTTTCCCACGCAGGGAAGAGGGAAATGGCCAGAAACCCTCAGATAATCATACTTTTTCCCCATTACAATTGCTGTCACTCCAGGGAGCTCTTCCAGATCACTCAAAGCCCCAGTTGGGCGAACAATTTTTGGACAAAGTGACCATATATCTTATAGACTATTGTGGTCAGCTCTGATTAAAATATTTTGTTCCAATTCCAAGCTACTACAGTCCACCATTAGTCAACTGACCCAATTTTGAGTTGGAAAGATATGGTCAGCATATCTCTGACCCACCCTTCTTGCTAGTGTATTCCGACTGGATTAAATACTTACCATATTCCGTCAGTGTCTGCTTGGTCACTTAGAGACTGTAGGTTCCTGGAGCCCCCAAACTGGGTCTATTCTCATTTCCTCCTAAGCCTCATGAATAGGTCTACATTAGCTAAAGCTACATAACAATCACCTCAAATATTCATGACTTAACACAACGATAATCCTGTACTGTCTCACACCGTATCTATGGATCAGGAATCGGAGTGGCTTGGCTGGGTGGTTCTGGCTTGGGCACTCTCACGAAGATGTAGTCAAAATGTCAGCCAAAACTGCAGTGTCTGAAAGTCTGACTGGGTCTGGAGCTTCCACTTCCAAGGCTGCCTACTCACATGGTTGGCAAGTTGGCACTGGCTGTGGGAGAAGGCTGTGGTTCCTCTTCAAGTGTATCTCTCCATGTGGCATGGGCCTCCTTGCAACCTAGTGTCTGGGTTCCAAAGGTGAGCATCTGGAGGCAGAGAGAGTCAGCCAGAAGCTGAGCCCTTTTTTTACGACCTAATGGAATGTAAATCCTGCCTCTCAGTGGGAAGAATATGAGTTACAAGAGCAGGTGGGATGGGATAAATGCACAGATGTGGCCATGTTTGGAAAATACAGAGGGCCACAAGGTCTCTGATGCTTTTGAACCCATAACAAATGCTCTTTGGTCAACTTAGTATTTACTGACACCTGGCGATGAAACTGCCAAATCACAGATGGCCTGACGAAGAGAGGAAGATAATTCAGGGTCCCAGTTCTTTGCTCTGTATCTACACCCTTTGCCATCAAATTTTATAATGCCTTCCTCCTTGACGCTGGCCAGCAACTTGGCTTGCCTTGACCAGTGTGTCGTCAACAGATGTGAGTGAGCCAGAGGCCTTAAAAAGTGCTTGCACTTTTCTCCCTGGGCTCCTGCACATCTACCCGGTCATGCAAAATAAGTCCGGGATAGCTAACTTCCCTATTGTCCTAGCTGACTGACAAACATGTGAGCAAGGCCAGGGGAGATGAAAAGAGCCACCTAGCAACCTGTAGGTTTGTGTCCAAATAAACACTTATGGTTTCAAGTCTCTGAGTTTGGGGGTTGGTCAGTTACGCTGTGGTTTGAGGCGATCATTACTTGATATACCCCTTTCCTCATGCTAACAGGGGAAGCACCTCATGAGCTGGGAGCCAGGGACCTGTGTTCTAGTTCTGGCTCAGTATCTGTGGTGGATAGAATAATGCACCCCATCCCCACTCCACCACATAAAGATTCTAATATACTATTCTAATCTAATCTAATTCTAACATATACATTCTAATCTCCCAAACCTGTAAACATGTTATCTAACACAGCAAAAGAGATGCTATAGATGTGATGGAGGATCCTGGAGTATCCAGGTGAGCACAGTGTAATTGCAATGGGCTTTATGAGAGGCAGGCAAGAGAGTCAAAGCCGGAGAGGAGGTGTGATGATGAAAGCAGAGGTTGGAGTGACGCACTGAAGATGGAGGATGGGTCCACAAGCCAAGGAATGCAGGCAGCCTCTAAAAGTTGGAAAAGACCAGGAAACAACTTCTCCCTTAGAACCCCCAGAAGAAACTCAGCTCTTGATTTCTTCCTACAAGACACATTTTAGACTTCTGACCTCCAAAACTATAAGTGAATACATCTGTGTTGTTTTAAGCCACTGAGCTTGTGGTAATTTTTTACAGCAGCCATCAGAAACGAATACCGTTTCTAAGGACTCTGGGACTGACAAGCTGTCAGAGCACTGTGGGCCCCACTTATTCCTTCTAAAAAATGGAGATATGGGGTAGATTCAAAAAGGCCCAAAATCTTTGCTATTCCCTCTTTTGAGATCTGGGTTGGCCCTAGTGGCTTGCTTAACCAATGAAATGTGGCAGATATGATTGTTCTGGAACTTCAAGGTGTGTAATAAGAAAGCTTGAAGCTTCCTCCCAGGTGGCTCCAAACACTCTCTGAGAGCCCTGGGCCTCTCTGTAAGAAGCCTGACTACCCTGAGACTGCCATGCTGGAGAATGCACTCTGGTCAGCAGTCTTTGCTGAGCCCAGCCTGCCAGCCAGCCTGCCAAGGTGCCAGAGATGTGGGTAAGGCTGTCTTGTACCCTCCTGATCAGCTCATCACCAGCTGAATACTGAAGTGACCTTGGGGAAAAAAACACGTGGAACAGAAGAACCATCAAGCCAAGCCCTGTCCGAATTTCTGACCCCAAATCCTAAGATGTAATAAAATGGTTTGTTGTTTCAAGCCACTAACTTTTGAGGTGGTTTCTTATGCAGCAACACTTAGCTGGCACAGTATATTCATACATTCTTTGCCCCTCTTATAGGATATTTAGGAGTCTTTAGTGCACAGCTTGGGTAAAAGAACTCTGAAAGTGAAAAGTTAAATTGTCTTCACCCAAAAACAAAACAACTGGTATGAAGGAGGACAGGCAATGCCCCTTAAGTAGGTGGTATTGAGAGCAAGACATTATGAAAATGAGAAAACTTAGGCTCAGAAAGAGTGTGCTATAGACTGAAATTGTGCCCCTCCTCCCCTCAAATGCATATGTTGAATCCCTAACTCCCAATATGACTGTATTTGGAGACAGGGCTTTTAGGACGTAATGAAGCTTAAATGGGGTTATAAGGGTAGGGTCCTAATCTGTTGCTATCAGTGACCTTAGAGGAAAAGAGAGAGAGAAGTGAGAAGGTGGCTGTCTGCAAGCCAGGAAGAGAGTCCTCACCAGAACTCCACTATGCTGAATCCTGTTCTTGGATTGCCAGTCTCCAGAACTGTGAGAAAATAAATGACTGTTGTTTAAGGCATCCAGACTATGATATTCTGTTTCAGCAACCCTAGCTAAGTTAGATTACCCATGGTCCCACTGGCAATAAGCAGGCCTAGGGGCTGGGGGCAATTTGCTTTCCTGACTCCTGGTCCATTGTTTTTTCTGCTGTCCCCACTGTCTCTGAGAAGATCCTCCCTACCCCTTGTCCTCTGGGTATCTTGTTGGCAGGTTTCTTTAACTAAACTGCTGCATGTAGGACAGGACAACTGGAGAAGTCAGCCCTATTTTAAGCCAGGTCTGTCTCCTAAGCAGCTAGTTATTCTTGCTCAATCTTTCACCAAAATTTCTACCCTCTGGAGAGACAGTGAACCCCTCAGTCCCTTCAGACTCCTCAGGGAGATCCCAAGAGCAAAACATTGAACAGATGCCCACAGATGGACTGGACAGAGTGCCAAGCTATCACCCAGGTGGAATAGCTGGTTAATAAGTTGGCTCTCCTCCTTTCTGTATCATTCCTTCCACTGGCTTCTGGAGACAGGGTAGCCCTGGCATCTTCCGTTGGAGCTGTGATTCAGGGCTTTGTCCAGACTGCTGTTTTCCTGGAAGCTGGTGGGTTCAGTCTAAAGTTTGGTGGCGTTAGACAGGGTGGGGAGTATGGTTCATCAGAAGGTCTACGAATTAGTCTAGAATTGGAGTTGGGCTGGGATGAGGAAAAGGGAACAAGCTCCCTCCTTTATTTACAGGAAGCTGTTGGTGCAGTACCAACATTCCAAATCACTTAATCCGACTTCCCTTTTCCATCAGCTTTTTGCAGCCGTGACCTCCATGTCTGTTTTTGCCAAACATAGGAACAGTATCTCCATTTTCAACAATGAAATTTTCTACCTTTTCCTAAAGATACCGTCTGCAGTTTTAAAAGATATTTTCTACCTCCTCTCTTTTCACACACTACTCCTGTTATCTCCCTGGCTTTCTCTATGCGATGTATCTCTTTGCATTCTCTCTAGGAAATGGTGCAGTGTAGGAGTTAACATGTGGGCTCTGGAGTCAGACAGACCTGGGTTTAAATCCCGGCCTGCTTTTTAACAGCTATGCAACCTTAGTTGAGTTTCTTAGCCTCTGTGAGCCTTGGCTTTCTTTTCTGAAAAATGGAACTAATAATCGACCCTACCTCATAGGGCTGTTGGGGGAATTATGGAAGACAGACCGCACCACATTAAGGGCCTGGCGTACGGTCATTGCTGGAAAATGTTAGACATTGTTATTTAAACTTTCATTGCCTGGCTGGGTGTGGTGGCTCACAGCTGTAATCCCAGCACTTTGGGAGGCTGAGGCAGGAGGATCACTTGAGTCCAGGAGTTTGAGACCAGCCTGGGCAATATAGTGAGAACATGTCTCTACAAAAAATAAAAGACGAAATAGCCAGGTGTGGTAGTGTGCACCTGCAGTCCGAGCTACTCAGAAGACGGAGGAGGGAGAATCACTGGAGTCCAGGGGGTTAAGGCTGCAGTGAGCTGTGATCACACCACTGTACTCCAGCCTAGGTGACAGAGCGAGCCCCTCTCTTAAAAAAAAGAAAAAAAAAAGAGCCTGTGTCATTGCTTGATTAGGTCTGATCATTACACAACTGGCTCCTTTTCTTTATCTAAAAGACAAAAAGCTGGGGAGAAAGGGAGACAGGAATGAATGCCCTGACCCAAGGTGTTTCTATTCTCCATTCCCCCAAGCTCAGAGGTGATAGGCTAATGAGTTCAGAAATGTGACAAGAAACCCTGAGACTGGGGATGGGTAGTCATCCTCTTTGTTCTGTCCATTCTTCTGCACTAGCGGCTGACCCAGCCTCTCTCCTGCCAGAAGAAGAGACCCTCTCCACTTGAGGATTAGGGAAGTCCCCAATTTCCCCTGGGGATGTGAGCCAGTGTTTTGTGGTCCAGATGATCTGGTAATGTTCCCTCCTGCAGCCAAAGCCCTTTTCTCCCTTCTGAGGGATCCAGACAGTGAACAGACAGCCAGGGCCCCGCTCTTCCCCAGCAAGCATATTTTCTAAATCTGTGTGCAGCCTGTCCCAGTGGGAGGCCCCTGATGGCAGAAGGTTCCATGTTTCCACCTCACAAATTAGGGAGGGTACAGGGGGTAGAGGAACAAGACTCACCGGGGTGAGGCGGCTGTTCCAGACATCAAGGCGGCACGGCACTAAATACACAAAGGTCAAGGGAGCCTGTGTCTGGAGTCTCTGCTGGGCTCCCCTTACCAGCAGGCAGTGGAACGCCGCGCTGCATTCATGACCCATGACACCAACAGCAGTGGCAACAACTACAAAATTGCAAAATAGTTTCCATCCCAGCCCCTGTTCTGGTAACTTCTCTCTTCATTGCTCATTCTGCCAGTTTTTCCATCGTTGCCTGAGATAAATGAATGACTAGATTCAAGGGATTTTTTTTTTTTTCAGTGAAAATGTTTAGAAAATGACTACTGGTACTATAATGACTTTCTTTCTCCTGCTTTGTTTGTTTGTTTTTTTAAAGGAGTGGATTTGGATTTTTTTAAAGACACCTGAAGATTCAGGTTTGTAATACAATGACCACTTGTCTTATATATATCTTAAAGTCCTAGTTTTTTTAAAGGCCAGTTTGTTGTATCTATACATATATATGATTTTAAATGTGTGGATCTTGGTTCATAATTTGTGCGTGCAAGAAATGTGACTTTATTTTATTTTCTTTAAGAAATTAAATTTTTTATGAACATATTCAGACTGGAAAACTAATAGAACACACAAAAAAGAAAAAATAATAAAATAAAAAATTTTTTTTAAAAAACATAGCAATTAAATTTTTCTTTTGACTTTTCAGTCTTTTAGGCTGGCAGAATCTTTGTCTTGGTCAATCCAGGAATCAACCCTCTTTTCCCCAGGGTTGTGTCTAATTTATAGGGCGGGATGGGTCCAGGTCCTGGTACACAGTGTTGCCTGTTACAGAAGCATCCTCTGAGACCTCCATCGCTCCTCATCATCCTGGTCAGTGGCCTTCTCAGATGGGAAAAGATGGCCCTTGTCCCCGCCCCATGGTCCCTTCAGGTTGGTGGCTCTTCCTGCTACTTCTCTGCTACTCAGCAAAGACTCTGGAGCTTCACCACACACTGGAACAAACAGATTACATATGAGGAAATCATTCATTTCCTACCAATAGTGTATTACCTGCCTAGGAACTTCACTCAGCATTTCTTCTGAGAGCTTGTTGCCCCATGGGGCTGTCCAGGTGTAGAAGCCACAGACCCCGCTATTCTTGGATCCTTCTCATCTCCTGGTATTTAGTCCCTCTCTGGGGCTCAGTTTGGTTCATGAATGAAGAAATGGGTGCAGGGCCCACTTCTCTGAAACTCACCAATGTCTGTGTTCTCTTGTTCTCCTTCTTCTGAGTTTCAAGAGATGTCAATCATGTAGGGGGAGGGGCCTCATGATATTCCTCTCCCAAATCTTCTACCTAATCTATATTATCTAGACAAGGGAATTAAAGCTGCGTGCAGTGATTTTTTTCTCTGCTAATACAACCCTGTCCTGAGGCTTTGGGAAGCATGTGCAAAAGAGGAGGAGGGAATTCTGGGGAGGAACATAAATTAGCACTTCAGAAAAATGTCCTGCCCCTCCTAAAGACTCACAGGCTTTTAATATGGTGATCATATGTCCAGTATTTCCTATAACAGTCCCCAAAAGGAATAATTTTAAGCTTTAAAAGGAGGTCTCCTATTAAATCTCTAGCTAAACATGTTTTAGCTTGCATCCTCTGGCAAGGCTTTTCATAAAGAAATATGAAAAAGTGCAAGTGGGGAGAGGCGGGAGGGCTCTGAGCTCTGCCACTGTCACTCACATGTGGGATGCATCATGGTGAAGAGGGTGTGTCACCGGGTCCCGCCATGCTGACCGGAACAGGCATTTCTCAGAAACCCCCTCCAGAGGAAGGAGGAACATGCCTGAACTTCTTTCTCTTGAGAGACAATCAAAGTGTTCCTGGGCTTCCCCATCCTGCCAGGGCAGCTGGCCCCTCATCCAGAGAGCTGCGGAATTCTATCTGCTTCAAGTACTCTCAAAGGATCGCACAAGCCAATTCCACCTGAACTGGGAGCAGAGACGACTGTCTGTCACCCCTCCCTCATTTTGTCCTTGCTCATGTCATCCCCTACCACCACGGGTAGGATCCCTGATTTCCTACTCTGAAATAGTTTATTAAGTGGGTTTGCTTTACCTGGTGAGGTGCTTTTAAAGCAGCCAAGGTAAGTCGCATGTGTTTGAGTCTTGATCAAGCCCAACTCTCCTCTGCTCTCCTCACCCCACATACCACCCGTGCCTCTAGGTGGTCCCAGCGACTCCTATGACTTCGGCTACCACCAGCCTGCAGAGGAGCCAGCTCTCTGTCTCCAGCCTACACTTCTCACCTAAACTCCACACCTGTACACCCACCTGCCTGCTAGACATTTCCACTTGGATATCAAATTTGAAACACCTCGGCGGGGCATGGTGGCTCACACCTGTAATCCCAGCACTTTGGGAGGCCTAGGCGGGTGGATCACCTGAGGTCAGGAGTTCAAGACCAGCCTGGCCAACATGGTGAAACCCTGTCTCTAGTAATAATACAAAAAAAATTAGCCAGGCGTTGTGGCGCACACCTGTAATCCCAGCTGTTGGGAGACTGAGACAGGAGAATCGCTTGAACCTGGGAGGCAGAGGTTGCAGTGAGCTGAGATAGCACCAGTGCACTCTAGCCTGGGTGACGGGGGCAAAATTCTGTCTCAAAAAACAAAATAAATTTGAAAAACCTCAAATTCAACTTGTCCAAAAGTGAACTCGCTAATAACTTCCTTAACCAGTTCCTCCTTGTAGTCCATATCTCAGTGTACCACATCTACAGCGGTTTCCAGTCTAGGCATGTCAGGATGGGCTTGAGGTGGGGGCAGAGTCTATGAATCTCCTGAAATTACATGCGAGATTTTGTGTGTATATTCATTTTCTTTCTGCAGACGGGGATGGCAGCTACGTCAGATCCTGTTGGAGAAACAAAATGGCCACTAAGCTAGAGTCACGCCTCTGTGTATTTCTCTATTTTCTGTCTTCTGGCAGTCTTCTCCCTGTCTTCCCACACCCGCCCCTCATGAACCTGTGCTCCAGAAGCACTGACTGCCTCTTGCAGTTTCCGGAAAATGACGTTGATTTAATGCACGCTGATCCTTCTACCTAAAAGGTATTGCCCACATGCTTCGCCTGAAACCTTCAGGCATCACCTCCTCTGGGAAGCCTACCCTAGCTGACCCAGGTGGAGTCGATTAGCTTTTCCCTAGGGCTCTCACATCCATCATACTATAAGGCAGCCTCTTGTAGATTTTAATAAAATGCAGATGTTCCAGACCTGCCTCCACCCTAATCAAAACTGTGAGGGCGTGAAGACCCAGGGAATACTGAGGCACACCCCACATGGAGAACCACAGTTGTAGAGACGCTGTTTGTGTTCACATTGCTTTGATGCAATAGATTTTGAACTCCTTGAGAGTAGGGATCTTGTCTCAATCAACCCTGTAATCCTTACGGCACTCAGGACAAGGCCAAGGAATAATGAGGGAACCCTGATGCAGCGTTTTCTATGTGCCACGCTCTGTCCTAGGAGATTTACATGTATTAGTGCGTTCAGTAACCTCACAATTTCCCCATGAGTTGCACTATCAGTTGCATTTATAGATGAGGAAATGTTTGATGGATGAATGAATGAATGAATGAGGGAACCATACTTGCTAGAGAGCTGATTGTTGCAGGAAAATCTGAATTGGATTCATTTCATAACATGACTTTATCTTTTGAATAAATTCAGATTTTTTCAGTCAGTGAGTGTAACATAGGTTACGAGCTGTGTCCTAAAACATGCCTTCTCCTGCCTTCTTAGAATAAAAACTACATTTCCCAGCCTGTCTTGTGGCTAGGTATGGACATTGGAGTAAGTGACTGATAAGATATAAACAGTGGTGGTCTTTGATACTTCTAATAACCCTTCCCTTCCTGCCAGCTGGAAAGCTGGCATTTGGACGTGCCCTCTTGGGCCATGTGAACAAAGGCGACAACTAGAAAAGAGGGGAAGACGAGGTAGAAAGCGCCTAAGCACCTGCTGACTCTGTGGAGCTGACTGCCGTGCTTTCCCATGCTTTTTATAGGAGCAAGAAATAAACTTCCGCTTTGCCTAAAGCATTTTTATTTGTGGTTTCTGTTGCAACACGTGAACTCATATCCTAACCAATACAGTAGGTTTGAGTAAAAGTGTTTCATACGCCCAGGACCTTACTGGCCCTTTGGGACATAAGAGACATGCATAGGGCTTCATCCATCCCTTAGGACCTTGTACGGTGAGTGTGAAGACACCCGACTGGAGGACAGAACAAGGCAGCAGCAGAAGCATCCGGCTCAGACTCTATGCCCCCAGAGCACAGGGCTGAGAAATGTCTCATTCTGCTCTGACTCTCCAGGGAGACTTCTTGAGTGGTGCCAGAACCAGACGGGCACTGCGAGAAACCCACCCAGAAAGCCCTGGGACAATCTAGCCTGAGCTGGCTCATTGTCCCAAATGGGGGAAAGGGTGGTACAGAACAGAAGTGGAGAGGGCCACCAGGGAGGAAGGATGGCATTCTTGTTTCCTGTCTCCTCCTCCTGGCCACCAGCCCCAGGATGCAGCCTCTAGCTAGTATCTACTCTCTCGGAAGGAAAGTGATCAGGAGAGCATTTAAAATGACCAGGTTGTTATGCTAAGCATAGGAAGCAGGTGGTCATGCCCATTCACAATTATCCCTAAGCTGAAAGAGACCACTGCCCCTTACCTCTGCCCATTTAATGGAATTAACGGATTTAACAGATTTAATGGAATTAATGGTGGGACTACTCCCAGCCAGATGTTCGTTGGAAGGACAAGTGGGGTTCAGCAAACAGTGATAAAGATCAGCAGGAAGAATCTGGAACCATACCACAATCATGGCCCCTGGGGAACTCCCACCCTCACTCTCATTTTCAAGGACGACCTCCTCCGAAGTCTTCCCAGAAATTGCATACTGTATCTCCTCGCTGAGCTCCCCACAGTTTTCAGACATCCACACACAGGAGGTTTTCCCTTCTAGACTCCTTCTCTCTTCCTAGTCTGTGAGTCTCAACTTCCCCAGGGAACTGTGAGCCTCATCTGTCCCAGACTACGCATAGGAGCAGACACCCCACTGGGCTGGAGATTTAGGGCAGCCTGACTGTTTCACTTACTGGTGAGTTAACAAATCCTCCCTTCCCCAGTGAAATAATCTCCCACCATCTGAGTGACTACTTTGCGTTACTTCTTTTTTTCTGAGATGAGGTGTCGCTTTGTCCCCCAGGCTGAAGTGCAGTGAGGTGATCTTGGCTCACTGCAACCTCTGCCTCCCAGGTTTAAGCAATTGTCCTGCCTCAGCCTCCCAAGTAGCTGGGATTACAGATTCCCGCCACGACGCCCGGCTACTTTTTGTATTTTTAGTAGAGACAGGGTTTCCCCATGTTGGCCAGGCTGGTCTTGAACTCCTAACCTTAGGTGATCCACCTACCTTAGCCTCCCAAAGTACTGGGATTACAGGTGTGAGCTGCTGCACTGGCCCCTGCCTTTACATTTTTGTGTAGATTTTAGGGCGATCTCAGCAATGTTTTCCAGAGAAGACACACTGCAAGAGCTCAGCAGGGGCCCTGACCTTTGGACCTGTACTTACTGGATTCAAACCCCAGCTCTGCCACATACAAACTATAACTTCCTAGGCAAATTCCTCAACCTTTCTGTGCCTCAGTGTCCTGGTCTGAAATATGGGGAGAATAGCAGCCTCTACCTCATAGGGCCTGTGTGAGGAGTGAAGGAGTTCATGAGTGTGTAGTGCTTGGAACAGCGCCGCCACACAGCAGGCACTCTTATTAACTAAATTCATGTGATTCTCACACAATCTCATGGGATTCTCACGACACTGGGGAGTAGGTAAAAATAACTCAGGCCAGATGCGGTGGCTCACGCCTGCAATCCCAGCACTTTGGGAGGCTGATGCGGGCAGATCATGAGGTCAGGAGTTCGAGACCAGCCTGGCCAACATAGTGAAACCCTGTGTCTACTAAAAATACACAATTAGCTGGGTGTGATGGAATGCGCCTGTAATCCCAGCTACTCGGGAGGCTGAGGCAGGAGAATCGCTGGAACCCTGGAGGCGGAGGTTGCAGTGAGCCAAGATTGTGCCACTGCACTCCAGCCGGGCAACAAAGAAAGACCCCATCTCAAAATAACAATAATAATAATAATAACTCTTCACAGAAGAGGAAACCAGGCTCAGAGAAATGAAGTGACTTGTCTCAGGCAACACAGCTAATAAGTGACCGTGTAGTTCCTCAAAGCTGAGATTCTGAGCCCCGCAGACGTGGCATGCGGAAGACGTGAACGCTGCTGGCCTCCCTGCATCCCTCCATCTCCCCCTCCTCTGGCATTCCTGTGGCCTCCCCACACATTCTTGAAGTCTCCCAATAACGGTCGGCGTTCCCGCCCCAAACCCACCAAGGGCGGGGAAGCGGTGCCCACCTCACCACACTCCTGCCTGCCTGGTCTCAGGCAGTGAGCCCAGCTCTAGTCATGTGGCTCCAGCGGCAATGCGGGTGGGCACCACGAGCAGTGGGGCCACGGCCCTCATCTGCCTCTCAGGGCCTGCCCGCACAGGATCCTTTAGATTAGCTCCTGGCGTCGACCTGCGGGGCTTTGCTGGCATGGCTCCTGGCCCAGGACAGTGGAGCCTTGTCAGAGAGAACGCGCAGACCCCATGGCTCTGCCACTAAGACAGCCTGGCAGAGCAGATGTGCCAGGAAGGGGGCTGGGTAGGGCTCCTTGGACGGGGGTCTTTGGACAGACAGGGGTGAGCAGCTCACTGTCCGCATGGGATCCAGATGTCATCTGAGAGGCAGAAAGAGATTGCATGTAATATTTGGGTGGGGTCCTCAGGAAGGGCTGGCCTGTACAGAGACATATCAGCAGCCCCTGATGTGTTTATGTGAATGGGCATGACGTGGAGCTTGATCCCTTCAGGGTGTTCTGGGCTTTGCAGCTAGCACAGTCCTCTCACAGAGGCCTTATCAGGTCTCCTAACCACCCTCTGGGTAGGTATTGTTATTATCTCTATTTACAGATGAGGAACCAAACTCAGAGGTCCTGACTTCAATTCAGAGGTCTTGCTACTGACCTCACCATTTAGACAGACACGGACCTAAGCCAAGGAGAGCAGGCTGGCCCGGCTGCCTGCCGTAGGGGAGCTGGTGGGGCACAGGGCAGGGCGGAGGACAGGCGCTGCTCCGGGCTGCTGATTGTTGCCAGGTGGGAACAAAGCCTCTGGATTGTGAGAACTTTGGTTTTTTCCAGAGATGCTGGAAATCTGGATTTTTGAAATATGAAATCTCCCATTCTTGAATGCTGACAACTAATTTAATTTCTTTTAAGATGTCTAGTGGGCTAAACAAAACACATTTTTGGGCTGGTCTGGGCTCCAGGTTACCAGTTTGCAGATCTGGGCCTTAGGTTGCCTCCCCATGCCAATAAAGCCCAGATAAAACCTTCCCCACCCCAACTGAGTTTAAAAATTCAAATACCCCTGGGGTGGGTAAACACAAGAAGATTATTTATTAAGTGCCTATGTGTCTGACTTGATTATGGTAATATGAGCTGTAACTCAACAGAAACAGACAAAGCCCCAGCCTCATGGAGCTGTTATTCTAATTAGAGAACATAACACAAAGATTCATTTATCAAATTTATAGTGTGGGTTTTTTTTTATTGTTTTTTTTTTTTTATGAGATGGAGTTTCGCTCTTGTTGCCCAGGCTGGAGTGCAATGACATGATCTTGGCTCACTGGAACCAAGCAATTCTCCTGCCTCAACTGGCACATTGGTTCAAGCAATTCTGCCTCAGCCTCCTGATTAACTGGGATTATAGGCATGCACCACCATGCCCGGCTAGTTTTTTTTGTATTTTTAGCAGAGACAGGGTTTTTCCATATTGGTCAGGCTGGTCTTGAACTCCCTACCTCAGGTGATCCACCCATCTTGACCTCCGAAAGTTCTGGGATTACAGGCATGAGCCACTGGAATCCAGCCTATATAGTATATCACTGCTAGGGAGAAAACTAAAGCCAAAAAGGGGTGAGAGGTTTTGTGTGAGTATTGCAATTTCAGATAGGGTGATCAGAGACAGCCTTGCTGAGAAGGTGAAATGTGATAAAGCCCTGAAGGAGAGGAGGGAGGGGGTCCAGTAGTTATCTTAGGAAGAACACCCAGAAAGAGGGAATAGTGGGTACTAGATTGGCGCAAAAGTAATTGAGGGTACTTGCCTTTACTTTTAAGGGCAAAAAACTCGCAATTACTTTTGCAACTAACCTAATACAAAGACCCCGAGGCCCAAAGGAGAGTGCGGGATTGGTTGAGAAACAGGAAGGGAGTGAGAGGGTTTGGCTGAGTGAAAGGTGAGTAATAGCCTTAAGTCAGATAGGTAAGAGGAGTGGGGAGAGGGAAGTGAAAGGGCCCGGAGCCTTGGGTTTTCCTCCGAGATTGGAACCATTGAAGGAACAGGATTGTTCTTGCTGCTGAGTTGAGACTTAAATGTAGAGAAGCCAGAGAGGAAGCGGGGAAATCATTTGAGAGACTGTTGCAGCGATACTAGCTGGGATTAGGGTGGTGGCTGTGAAGGTAGTGAGAAATGATCAGAATTCGTAGTTTGTAGCTAAACCCAGTGGTGCGCTGGCAAAGGTTTAACAGCTGGCTTTTGGGGAGTGGTGGCTGATTTCTGTGATGTAAATATTCCTATCATGGCTGACTTCAAGCTACCAACAGGATGTCAATCAGCTTACGAGATTTCTAAAACTTTAACTATTGGCTCTTGGGAGTCAAAATAGGCCAGTTTCAGCGCACCACTGGGTAGGTCTAACAGGATTTGCTGATGTGAGAGATGAGAGAAAGAGACCAAAGATGACTCCAAGATTTGGCCGACTGATAAAATGAAGTTGCCATTTATTTAGATGGGGAAGGATATATCGGGATTAGCTCTGGAGGAAAATATCAGAGATCTCAGTTTGGACATTCCAAGTTTGAGAAACCCATTATATCTTTTAATTTCAGACTGTTACTGTTCCATACAGTCAGTGGTCATTCGGATCACACACGCATTTGCCACTTGATTGCTCTTCATTCTTTCTTGCGTCTCAGACTTTCCATCCCAGATCGTTTCCCTGCTGCCTGAAGAATAGAATTTCCTTTAGTGAGAATCAGCTGGTAGCAAACACATCTTTTTTTGTTGTTTTCTACTTTATTTTTATCATCTGAAAGCATCTGTTTTTCACTCTCATTGTTGAAATGTATTTTCACCGAGAAAAGAATTTTAGGTAGGCAGTTATTTTTCTTCAACATATTAAAAATTTATTTAAGATAATCTATCTTGGGCCGGGCGCGGTGGCTCACGCCTGTAATCCAAGCACCTTGGAGGCCAAGGCGGGCAGATCACCTGAGGTCGGGAGTTCAAGACCAGCCTGACCAACATGGTGAAACCCTGTCTTTAAAAAAAAAAAAAAAAAAAGATAATCTATCTTGGCAGGGCGTGGTGGCTCACGTCTGTAATCCCAGCACTTTGGGAGGCCGTGGTGGGTGGATCACCTGAGGTCAGGAGCTCGAGACTAGCCTGGCCAACATGGTGAAATTCCGTCTCTAAAAAAATTTTAAAAATAAAAAAAATAAGATAATCTGTCTTTAATATTGTTCTTTGCGTTTGGATTTACTCAAGTTTCAGTACAATGTGTCTGTTTATCCTGTTGGAGACGAATTTGTGTTTTTTTTTGTTTTTTTTTTTTTGAGATGGAGTCTCACTGTGTCACCCAGGCTGGAGTACAGTGACGCTACCTCAGCTCACTACAACTTCCGCCTCCCGGGTTCAAGCAATTGTCCTGCCTCAGCCCCCCTGAGTAGCTGGGATTACAGGTGCACGCCACCATGCCCAGCTAATTTTCTGTATTTTAGTAGAGACGGGATTTCACCGTGTTGCCCAGGGTGGTCTCGAACTCCCGAGCTCAGGCAATCTGCCCACCTCAGCCTCCCAAAGTGCTGGGATTACAGGACTGAGCCACCTCACCAGGCCTAATTTGTTTTCTTAAATGTGAGATTTGTTTCTTTCATCAGTTCTGGAACATTCTCAGTTGTTATCTGTTTACATATTGCCTCTCACAATTTCTGTCTCTCGTGTTTCTGGGACCCTAATTAAACATATGTTGGTTCTTCTCACTCTGTCCTCTATGGCTTTTTATGTTTCTTTTATCATTTCCATCCTGTTGTTCCTCTGTGCTAAATTTTAGATAATTTCTTCTGTCTTCTAGTTTCGAATTCCCTCCAGCTGTATCTTTTGAGCTTTTATTTTTATTAATAGAATTTGTTATTTCTAGATGTTTGATTTGGTCTTTTTCTAAATCTAAATCAAATGTTATAGTTTCTTATTTACTGTAAAATTTTCAAGCATGACTTTTATTTCTCTAAGCATAGTAATCATAATTGTTTTATACTGTGTCTGATCATTATAAAACCTAACGTTTTTACAGTTTAGTTTCTCTTGTCTGTTGTATCTGTGGGTTCTTATGCATGGTGTCTGTTTCTGGTATGTTTGCTTATGTTTATTTGTTTCCTGCTTATACTTGAAAAATAATTCGATGGAATAATTTTAAATCAAGGGAATGAGGGTGACTTCCTTCAGGAGGAGCGTTTGTTTTTTGCTTTACCAATTGTGGCCAGTGCTGATCTAAAACCACCTTAAATCAGGTGCAAGGAACTGAGGTTCCTTGGACCACAGTGACACAAATTCTGCCTTCCTGTTGCCAGCCTGGTGTAATTTGGGTTCACCTTTACTCCAAGGGCATTGTCCTTTGTGGTCCTTGCTTATGGAAGGGATGGGTATCTCTCCACCTTCCTCAAACCCTGAGCTTCTTTTTTTTTTTTTTTTCTTTATTTTTGAGACAGAGTCTTGCTTGTTGCCCTGGCTGGAGTGCAATTTTGTGATCTCGGCTCACTGCAGCCTCCACCTCCTGGGTTCAAGCAATCCTCCCACCTCAACCTCTCGAAGCTGGGATTACAGGTGTCTGCCACCACACCTGATTAATTTTATTTTTAGTAGAGATGGGTTTCACTACAGTGGCAGGGCTGGTTTTGAACTCTGGAACTCTAACGATCTGCCTACCTCAGCCTTCCGAAGTGCTGGGATTACAGGTGTGAGCCATCACACCCGCCTGGCCTGAGCTTTGATTTCTATCTTCTTTCCCTTGCAGGCAATGAAACAATAGTTCAGATATACTGGGATCAGCAAATATCCTCAGGGCAAACCTTTATTTCCATCTCTGGGGTTTCTATCTTTTCCCTTTAATTTTGTCTGATTGGTTGTTTCTCTCTAACTCGTGTAAGTTCTTGTTTTTAAAGGAAAAAAATTTTTAAAAAATATATCTGTCAGTTTTACTTGTTTTCAGTGGTAGGTTTGGTCCAAGTAAACTTGTCCACCATTATTAGAAATTGGGGAATCCCACTGAATGGTTTTGGGGTGGAAGAAGTGACATGATGTAAAAATTATTCATGGTGATAAAAATATTTTACATTTGATTGGCATATTTTAAAAATGCTCAGCATCACTAATCATCAGGGAAATGCAAAGTAAAACCACAATGAGATATCACCTCACACCTATTAGAATGGCTGTTATCAAACACACACACACAGACACACACACACACACACACACAAGACAAGAGATAACCAAAGTTGGTGAGGATGTGGAAAAAAGGAACCCTTAGGAATGTCAATTAGTACAACCATTACAGAAAGTAGTGTGGAGATTCCTCAAAAAACTTAAAAATGGAACTACCACATGACCCAGCAATCCACTACTGATATATATCCGTAGGAAAGGAAATGGGTATGGTGGTCCCTACTTATCCAGGGAGAATATTTTCCAAGATCCCCAGTGTGCTTCTGAAACAGCAGACGGTACCAAACCCAACTGCTGTCAGTCTAAACACACTTCCGTTCTTCTTACACCCACAAATTTCATGCCTTTTCCATCTTAATTAAGTACTTATCATGCAAAGTGGCTGTAACTTCTGCAATTTGAGGTTCGACAACAAAACTAGCATGAATTTCTTTTTCCTTCTTCACAATTTCATAGATAGAAGCTTCCTTCTTATCATAGATCTTAGCAACTTCAGCCTGCAATACTTTTTCTTTTCTTTCTAAGTTGAAAACCTTCACCTTTTCACTTAAAGGAAGCACTCTGTGGTGTCTCTTTGGCATACTTGAATTGCCATCGCTACTCTTGTGCTCTGGGGTCATCGTTAAGTAAAATGAGGGTGACTTGGACACAAGCACTGCTGTACTGAGGCAGTTGACCTCATTGCGGAGACAGCTACCTAGTGACGTCTGCAGTGTGGGTATTCTGGACAAAGGGAGGATTCACATCCCCAGCAGGACGAAGCGGGAGAGTGTAGGATTTCATCATATTGCTCAGAACAGCACACTTTAAAACTTACGAATTGTCAGCTGGCCATGCTGGTTTACCCCTGTAATACCAGGACTTTGAGAGGCCGAGGTGGGCAGATCACCTGAGGTTGGGGGTTCGAGATCATCCTGACCAATATGGTGAAACGCTGTCTCTACTAAAAATACAAAAAACTAGCCTGGCGTAGTAGCAGATGCCTGTAATCTCAGCTACTCAGGAGGCTGAGGCAGGAGAATCGCTTGAACCTGGGAGGTGGAGTTTGCAGTGAGCCAAGATCACACCACTACACTCCAGCCTGAGTGACAGAGCGAGACTCCGTCTTAAAAAAAAACAAAAACTTTTGAATTGTCTATTTCTGTAATTTTCCATTTAATATTTTAAGGCCATTGTTGATGGTGTATAACTGAAACCACAGAAAGCAGAATTGTGGTAAGAAGGGACTACTATGTCGAAGGGATATCTGCACTCCCATGTACACTGCAGCGCTATTCATAATAGCCAAGGTGGAATCAACCTAAGTGTCTATCGACTGACAAACAGATAAAGCAAATGTGCTGTGCATACACAGTGGAATATTATTCAGCCCTAAAGAAGAAGGAAACCTTGTCATTTGCATGAACATGGATGAACCTGGAGGACACTATGCTAAGTGAAACAAGACAGGTACGTAAAAACAAATACCGTATGGTTTCACTTATACGTGGAATCTAAAAAAGTTGAACTCATAGAACCAGAGAGCAGAATGGAGGTGACCAGGGGCTGGATGGGGGTGAAAGTGTTGGGGAGATGTTGATCGAAGGATACAACATTTCAGTGAGAGAGGAAGAGTGAGTTCAAGATATCTATTGTACACGATGGTGACTGTAGTTGATAGCAATATATCATATACTGAAAGTTGCTAAGAGGATAGATTTTGTATTCTCACCACAAAAATGAGAAGTACATAAGATGACTTATATGTTAATTAGCTCAATTTAGCCATTCTACAATGTGTATGTGTGTAATTATATATATTTAGGGCATACAACATAACGTTTGTTATATATACACACACGTTATGTTGTATACCATAATTATACATACTTTTTGTCAATTTAAAACATTTTTCAATACATCTGATTGGGTAGTGGTTACATGGGTGTGTGTGTGTATGTGTGTGTGTGTGTCTGTCTGTCTGTCAAAGTTTGTCAAGCTGTATACTTCAAATGGGTACCTGTCACTCTATGCAAATTATGTTTTAAAAAATTGGGCCGGGTGAGGCGGCTCTCGCCTATTATCCCAGCACTTTGGGAGGCCGAGGTGGGTAGATCACGAGGTCAAGAGATCGAGACCATCCTGGTCAACATGGTGAAACTCTGTCTCTACTAAAAAATACAAAAATTAGCTGGGCATGGTGGCATGTGCCTGTAGTCTCAGCTACTCAGGAGGCTGAGGCAGAAGAATCCCTTGAACCTGGGAGGTGGAGGTTGCGGTGAGCCCAGATCATGCTGTCGCACTCCAGCCTGGGCAACAAGAGTGAAACTCCGTCTCAGAAAAAAACAAAAACAAAAACAAAAATCGATTTAAAGAGTAAGAACTTGGCCGGGCTTGGTGGTTCACACCTGTAATCCTAGCACTTTGTGGGGCTGAGGTGGGTGGATTGCTTGAGCTCAGGCATTCAAGAGCAGCCTGGCCAACATGGTGAAACCCCATCTCCACTAAAAATACAAAAATTACCTGGGCATGGTGGCCTGCACTGATAGTCCCACCTACTCGGGAGGCTGAGGCAGGAGAATTGCTTGAATCCGGGCGGCGGAGGTTGCGGTGAGCAGAGATCGTGCCATTGCACTCCAACCTGGGTGACAGAGTGATACTCCATCTCACAAAAAACCCAAAAACCAGAAAGTAAGAACTCTTGCTTCTGGTGAAGAATGAATCATACAGTGACAAGAAGCCTTGCACTGGACCCTTGATGGGGAGTGTAAAGGCCGGTGGTGTTCACCATCCCAGCCACCTGTGGTGCCCAGGGTCTAATTATAGGTGGCGGGAAAGCACCTTTTTATAAACGTAGTGTTAATGAGTGTGTGTAATTATTAAAAAGGATCAGTAGGCAGCACATGGGGTGGAGTTGTTTATCAGAATAGATCCAGGATTAAATGGAAATGGGTCTGGAAGAACTGAGGAGCTCGACTTGGACATGGGTGGGATAAACTCAGGGAAGCCTCTTAGAAAGGAAAGCCTTGTCTTACAAGAAGAGAAGGAGCCTGAATGCTTTGCTCCTGCTGCTTTTGTGGGCAGACCTTGATGGAAGGGAGGGAATGGAGGGAAATATAAAAGTGAAGATGGTGGGGGTACTGGGAGGTCGGGGGCATGGTCCAGGGATCAGAGTCCTTTTTCGGGTACCAGAATGTGTATGAGGGCACCAGGGCAGGACCCTCGATGGAGCAGGGAGGGTGCCAACCTCACTCTTGCTGGACTAGCAGGGGCTGTGTCTCCAGGTCCCCCACTCCCCACCAGCCTGGTTCTCCAGCTTCTCTTGTGGGATCTTGGGGGCGCCTGGCCCCATGGGGCAATAAAGAAGTATAAGACATGGATCTTCTCCTGGTGCTAGCGGTGTGGGTTTTGACAGGTTATTTAATCTGAGTCTCAGTTTTCTTTAAAGTGGAAATAAAAATTAAAATGAGGTCACACATTAAGTTTCATAACATAGTGCCTGGCGCATAATAGCCATTTAATGCGTGGACATATATCAGTATTATTAATTGTGAGACAAAACTAATAACACAAGAGGAACAGCTGAGAGAATAATTTAGGACAGGATATAATTAGACATATTTTTAGGTGGCACTGACCAGACCAGGCTTTAGGCTTGGAAGCAAAGTAGAAAAGGAAATAGAGAAAAAAGTGGAGTTGGCTAGGCACGGTGGTTCAGGCATGTCATCCCAGCACTTTGGGAGGCCGAGGCAGGTGGATCACAAGATTCCAGGAGTTCGAGACCAGCCTGACCAACACGGTGAAGCCCCATCTCTACTAAAATACAACGGGTGTGGTGGTACATACCTGTAGTCCCAGCTACTTGGGAGGCTGAGGCAGGAGAATTGCTGAACTTGGGAGGAGGTTGCAGTGAGCAGAGATCACGCCACTGCACTCCAGCCTAGGTGGCAGAGTGAGACTCCACCTCAAAAAAAAAAAGTGGAGTTAATTCATCATTCATGCATTCATTTCATATGTATTAAGGACCTACTACGAGTCCTTTCCCTGCTTCATAGCACCATCACTTGTGATATGCTTAGGTTGATTTATGTGTTTGTTTATTCCTGTATTTTCCACTGGACCAAATGCCTCAGGAGGACATGGATGATGTCTGTTTTGTTCCCAGCTATACCCTCGGAGTTTACTATAGTACCACCGCATAGTAGATGCTCAATAAATGTTTGTCAAGTGAATACCAGGCCTGTGCAGGTGCTGAGACATACTGTAAGCCCTCACTGAACTTTTGGTTTAAAGGGGGAGCCAGAATAATTTAGATCACTCCTCTGAGGGCGGCTTGGGGAATCTCTGTGAGAGCAGAAGCTGTCAGGGAAGAGGCCTGAGTGATCAGGAGGGAAAGAGATGAGTGGTGCAGGGACCTGGCAGGGCTGGCACAGAGGCCCCCATAGGAGGGCAGCAGGGCACCAAAGATGGGCTCAGGGGTCAAGGGAGAAAGGAAGACAAAGGGGTGCTTTCCCCTGGTCAAATCAGGACCCAATTTGGGGCTTAGAGGCTGGAAGGGAAACTCCCAGAAGAGAAGCTGGAGTGAGCGGGCTTCACGCCACCTCCACGCCCACCCGCCATGGGCTCGGGATGAGGGATGGGGCCTGGGTCTGGGCAACAGGAGCTGGGGTGGAGTCAAGTTAAGACCAGGGATCAGGACCGAAGGGCTCCACGCCTGCAGCTCTGTGAGGGCCCTCATGGAGAGAAGAGTGATGCCAGAGAAGCAGCCAGAATGATTCAATCCCGCTGCAATGTGGCAGCTAATGAATTTCATATCCCCTTTCTGAGCTCAGCCGCTAGAGTAGCCCAAAGACAGAGGCAAGAAGACGCAGAGGGCAAGGAGGGAGCAGAGTGCGCGGTGGGAGCGGAGGAAAGGGACAGCGGATGGAGGGATGGGAGAAGAGGGGAGGCTCGAAGAGAGGACGGAGAAAGGGAAGGCAGGGAGAGGAAACGAGGAGAAAGAGCTGAAGAGGGAGAGAGGGAGGAAGGAGGAGGAGGAGGAAGAAAGGAAGAGGGAGGGAAAGGGTCTTGGGTCCACAGCAATCAGAGTGTAACAGCCTCAGGAACCAAATTCTACTTCACCCACCCTCGCCCTGAGTAGAGACAGCAACAGGGGCCCATCAGAAACCTGGGTTTAAAGGTCGCTGGCACCCCTTATCTCTCTGGGTCTTTCCCTTCCTCCTTCTGCCCACGCTTCCCCACACCTCCCCACCTCCCCTTTTTTTCTCTCTCCAGAACAAACAGGAGGGAGGGTGGCTGCCCGCCCAGAGAGCTACTGCATTTAGAAGGAGCCCAGCAGATGAGTAATCTAATGGCATATGAGTGCTGAGGACAGCACCTGCCCTTCACCCAGCACCTGTCTCCAAGGAGCCCAAAGCTCTCCTCAAATCCAAGTTCTACTCAAGATGGAAGAGGCTCCTCTATCTTCCAATAAGGATCTAGGTATAAGAAAGAGCCTGAATTCCAGCATGAGAGAGGCAAGGTAGATGGAAGGAGGAACTTCCCAACAAGGCCGTTTTGACTTGAAGTGCCAGACTGGCCACGACTGCAAGAATGAGGCATCGTGGGGAGGAGAGGTGTTGCTCTGGGTCTCTAAGAAGGCAGAGCTGTCACTGTCCTGGGCTGCCTTTCCCCAGGCCCCACGCCACTTCAGTGGCTCCACAGCCTCCCACGGGCCCTGGCCCCTGGAGCAGACAGTCGGGGCTGCCAGCCACCTTCCAAAACATGTTTTGCCTTTTGCCTTCATTCTGTGGCTTGGCTCAGTTCTTGGCTAGAAACTTCCCCACACCTGGGGTGGGCCAAGATGGGATGCTCCATAGCTCACATAACCGTTTCCAGCCCCAGAACCCTGCTCTGTCCTTGGAGCAGCCTCCTGGAATGGGACAGCTGGCCCTGAGGTCCTGAGATTCGCAAGGGGCAGCTCCCAGGGACCCTGTGGGAGGATGCCGTGGCATGGAGGGTCTGGTCTTGCTGCTGTCTGGACCCAAGTCCCACCCCAGAGTGCCTCCCAAGAAAGGGCACCGAGGACGGTCTCCCCAGGCATAGCTGGGGTGGCTGCATTAGCTCACTGCAGAGAGGTGACTGGATGGAAGGGGCAGCATTTGTACCCAATAAATTACTTCCCGAGCTCACAGCCTCGGCCCGGAGCTCTCTTGGCTAAATCCGCTGTTGATGATGCCAAGGCCAGCATAAACACTAGAAGGAAACACAGTGTCTCTTGGCGTGGACACCTCATGACAATGCTCTGGATCCTCCACCGTGCTATTTCACCAGCCGCAGCCATAACAAGTCTTTATCCTTTGCTATGTACCTTTGGAGTCAGAGAGTCGTTATAGGTCCTGGTGCCCTCAGATCATCCTGTTTGTGTCTATATTGCTGGAGGGGTTCAGGGAAAATCCATAAGTGAGTGCATGCGAATGGAAGGCAGAGAGAGCATAGCGAGAGAGGGGTCTGCTCAGGTGGGTCAGCTGCCAGCGGGGAATGGTGCTAAGACAATTCCAGGGCAGACTGGCGGCTGCACTCTCTGGAGAACCATGCCCGGGCATGGAGCAGTCATGACAGAAGATGGCTGTGGTCACTCTCCCTCTGCCTCAGCCTACTGCCCAATGCCACCAGCCTAGGAGGGCTCAGGCAGTGGACAGGCAGGGAACATTGCTGGTGACATCCTGCAGTAGAAGCTCCAAGCCTGGGAGGCTGGGGAGGGAGTACACGGACCGCGCAGGTTCTTGGTCTTGGTCTTTGCCTCTGGCTGGGTCTTTTGCCTGTGGTGGGGCAGGAGTTGGGAGGCTCAGAGACTCAGAAGGCAGCCGGGGTGGGCAGACACGTGGCTCGGCCCCTGAGCCCTGTGATTTGGCTCTGAACAAGGCCAGGGCTGTGGATGGGGGTTAGAGGGAGGAGCCTGAAGAGGCCAAGAGGGAGAGCAGGCACCTCTCCCCAAGCTGCAGGCCAACCAGTCATTTTTCCAGACTGGCCAAGCAGAACAAAATAAAGGAGAAATACAAAGAAAGGAGGCCGAGGCTTGTGGGAGAAAGAGGGGAGTGGGTGAGGCTGGGTAACACCTGCTAGAAGAAGAGATGATGATTCTGTTATTTAAGTGCAAGCTACAGACCAGGCCTCAGGAGAACACCTTTCCAACCCAGTGTGACCCCAGGGCTAGTGGGGGCAGGGACAGTCCTATCATGTGTTGTTAACACGCACATACACACACACTCACAGCTCAGAGCCTGTAGATTACCATTCATTCTGAGAGCATTTATCAGGATAGGGTAGACAGTGTGAATCCCGGAGTCAGGCTGCCTGGGTTCAAATCCCAGCTTCGACATTTACTGTAACACCTTGACACTTACTGATTGTATGATAACACTCTGTATTAGCGTCCTCATCTGTAAAGTTGGGGTGGTAGTAATAGCCCCTACTCCTGAGGTTGTTATAAGGATTAAATGAGTTATGCTCGGTAAAGCACATGCATGGCACATAGTAAGCGCTCTGTAAGGGCTGGCTATCCTGACCATTATTATTTAATTATTTTCTGGGAGCTGGGTTTCTGCCCTAGAGTCCCTTCAGTCACACAGGAAGTAGACGTGGAAACAAGCAGTAACTGTGCTGTGTAGAGCTGTGGCCCAAGGGTGCACAGCCAAGAGCGAACTTACTCTGCCTGTGGGAACTGAGGAGAGTCTCACACAGGAGGTAACATTTGAGTTGGGCCTTGCGGGATGAATAGGAGTTCTCTCAGATGGAGAATAGGAAAAAGAAGGACATCTGAACTCAGATTGAGCAAAGGCATAGAGGCATAAAAATCCAGGGAACCAGCCGGATGCAGTGGCTCACACCTGTAATTCCAGCACTTTGGGAGGTCGAGGCAGTTCAGGAGTTTGAGACCAGCCTGGCCAGTGTGGCATAACCCCGTCTCTACAAAATGTACAAAAAACAGCCAGGCATGGTGATGCGCACCTGTAGTCGCAGCTACTTGGGAGGCTGAGGTAGGAGAATCACTTAAACCTGGGAGGCAGAGGTTGCAGCGAGCCCAGCCTGGGCGACAGAGTGGGACTCCATCTAAAAAAAAAAAAAAAAAAAAAAAGGAATTGTGTGCTTTTAAAGGGCTCACAAAAACCAATCAGTACAAATGGTTACCTGGAGCAGGAATTCCCTTCACAAAACCCCAGTACATACTTATCTAATACCTGCCTGGCCAGCCCTCCTTACTCCTCATATAATATAGAACCCACCTCCCATCAGACAAATATTTCAATCCCTATCACCTCCCTTAGGAACCCTAGTAGTCAGAAAAATCTCTTCCATCTCACTGATCCCAGATCTTCCCATGCGGCCGCCAGAAACCACATGGGAAATTGGTAACATTTAAACAAGAACTGTTTAAAGCATTTGCAAAGTTCTTTTTTGTTGTAAAACTACTTTGTTTTGAAAATGATGCTGTCTCTTTCAGAAAACAGTTTGTAGAGATTCTTTTGCTACAGCAATTTGTAGTTGCTCCCCTGGGTGTGTCTCTTCTATTAAGGCAATGATCTCAGAATCCTTGCTACAAAAGCCCAAACAAAATGCTAAATCCCTTCAAGCATCCCTGAACTGGCAGATATATTGGTGGTCAGCTACGGAGGGCAGGTTGGAAACTGAAATCAATCTGCTTTAGCTTCTGTGCTTTAGAAGCATTTTCTTAAATTGCTCTTCTCTGTTGCTAGTTGCTTTAAGGCACCTTCTGTTAAAGGGAAAATTTGTGCATGTAAACCCCAAGAAACTCCTACTTAGCATGGACCCCTGGAACCAAAAATTCATTTCAAAGGAGGAAATGGAAAGGGGAGAAATTTGTGGATGAACATAATTCTCCCTTTTACTTTGCAAAAGTCACCAGGCAGGGTCTTGACTTAGGCTGGTATCAAACAATGATTCATTCATCAGGATTGAATTGAAAACTTCTGAGAGCCAGAAAGGCTTCCTGGAAGGGGAAAGGGATGATGACTGCCATGTTTCACAACTCCAGTGGGTGCCACTTACAATTGGGAGGACATGGAGAAGACTCCAAAGGATGGTTCCCTGGTAGCAAATGAAACAGGTGCAAAGAGGAGGTCTAGCCAACACGTTGAAACCAGGGTAGGGCAGGAATTTGCTCTGGATAATAAAATTAGGTAGCATTGGGGGTGTGGGTGTCTGTATGGAGCTCCAGTTCTGCAGGGTCCAGGCAAAGAAATCCAGCAGAAGATAGAAAAACCCAGCTCAGTCTTAGGTACTGATGTATTGCTAAGCAAGGAGAGGATGTTGATAGGAAGTTAATACAGGGCCTTGGGAACCCCATACCATAAGACCAACTTATAATGAGGGTAGCAGAGGGAAAAGCAAGTCTGGAGTAGAGAAACTGAGGCAGAGCTTGCAGATGTGGGATTTAGTTGTCCCAGCTGGAGGAGCAGGAAAAGGTCCAGGTATTAAGTTGGGAGTTTATGGGACTGATGCTGCTTGCGTGTCTCAAAATCCTGTTGTACTTCATACAAACAAGCTTGAAAACCTGGAATTTTCCATTTTATTTTTGACAATAAAAAGTACCAGACTGACTCCCAGAACACATAGCTAGATGATATAATCAAACCAATTACCAGATAAAAAATTGAGAAAATTGTGAAAACAAATTCTCCCCTAAAAGCACCAGGCCCAAATTGTTTCTTGGAAAAGGAGTCGGTTGGAGAAATGTTGGCAAAAGGATACAAAATTCCATTTAGACAGGAGGAATTAGTTTAAGTAATCTATTATACAGCGTGATAACTATAATTAATAACAATGTATCAGGTTCTCAAAAGTCACTGGGACAGTAGATTTTGAGTGTTCTCACCACAAAATAATGATAAGCATGTGAGGTAGTATATATGTTAATTAGTTCAATTTAGCCATTCCACAATTTATACATATTTCAAAACATAATGTTGTATATAACAAATATGTATAGTTTTTATTTGCCAATTAAAAGTTGATTAATTTAAAAGGAAACATAAATTATGTAAGTACAGTGAAAGGCAGAAATTGATCAATCTGTAACACATGTGGAATTAAAAATGTATAAAGACCAAAAAAGGGAGGAAGATTCCTTCCAATGAAAGGCCCTTGGGGATGTTTCATTAACAAACTAACGTGTGGTGTTGGTTATTGATTCAACAACAGCAAAAAATATTCCGGCTTTGCCCATTCAGAGCTTTTAGTTGGCTCCCATATACCCTTGACATATACCCATTTTTGTAGGGATTTTTTCAGGCACTTTTCTGTTTTCTGACACTGAAAGATGCTTCAGTCTCATTTTATGTAATTCCTGCCTTGGGCCTAGAATCAGCAATTTCTTCAAGGAATCCTGATTAGTTTTTCTGGAGAATAGTAAAAGAAATCATTGACAAATCCAAGGTCATGTAGATTTCCCCATTTGCTTCTAAGTTTATAGTTTTAGCTCTTAAATTTAGGTCTTTGGTTCATTTTGAGTTAATATTTGTATGAGATTAAAGTTAAGGGTCCAACCTCATTCCTTTGCATGTGGTTATTTCAGTTTTCCAGCACTTATTGTTGAAGACAATTGTTCTATTTCCATTCAGTGGTCTTGGAACCCCTGTCAAATATGAATTGAATATAGATGTGAGTGTTTAATTCTGTGCTCTCAGTTCTCTTCCATTGGTCTATATTTCTATCCTTAGGCCAATATCACACTCTTTTTGCTTACTGTAACTTTAAGTAAGTTGTAAAATCAGGAAGTATGAATGTCCCAACTTTTGTTTTCTTTCTCAAGATTGTTTTGGCTATTTTGTCACCCTTTCAATCCCATATAATTTTAGAATCAGCTTCTCCATTTCTGAAAAAAAAAAAAAAACCCCAATAACAATAACAGGCCATTGGGATTGTGTTTGAAATGGCATTAAAACTACGTTTTTTTAGAGTACTGTTATCTTAACAATATGTAGTTGGCCAATTCATGAACCAGGTGTCTCCCATTTATTTAGATCTTCTTTAATTTATTTCAGCAGTGTTATGTAGTTTTCAGCAGGCAAGTCTTGTGTTTTCTTGGTTAAACGTATTCCTAAGTATTTTATTCTTTTTGATGCTATCATAAATGAAATTGTTTTCTTAATTTCCTTTTTCAGTCATCCACTACTAGTATACAGAATATGCTAAAATCACCCAATACATTGTTACTGTTATTACTGGGAACAATTTTATTTTAAGTCTATTAGGAAGTGATGACTTTCAAGCTCTTTAAATATTGGAGCTAAAACTACAAGTCTTCAATTCTATTAGATTCTAAAGGAACAAAGTACTTTAACGCTATTTAATCTGTTTCAGAACATAGAGAAAGAGAAAAGCTTCCAAACAGATACCAAAAACTGACAAAACTGTACCCAATTCTCATTTTTAACACTGATGCGAAAGTACCAAATTAGATGTTGGCAAATAGAAGCCATCAACTAATTAAAAGAAAAATACATCAAGAAAGTACATTTAATACCAGAAAGTCAGAGATTTCAATAATAGGAAATCCATTAACACAATTAAACATAAAACATTTTATAGTAATTTACGTAAATAAGAGTATTCATTTTATGACGTTAAATGGTCGTGCTTGATTAGTAAATGGAGCTATTACTAACAGGATGAAATAAGCAGAAAGAGTGAAAAAGAAACAAAGTGAGGAAGGAAAATACTAGCATCCTGCTAAACGCAAAATACTAGAAGCATTACTATTAAAGTCTGAAATAAGGCAAGGATATCCACTATCATCTCTATTATTTTACATTATTTGGGAGCACTTTCTTGTACAAATAGAAAAGGATTTTGAAAAACAACATCAACATTGGAAAGTAGTTAAAATTTTCATTTTTCGTAGATGATGTAATTGTTTGCCTTAAAGCAACAGAAGAAATACATGTGAATTACTAAAAACAGTAAGAAAATTCTCTTCTTTTTCCTTCCTCTTCTCTTGGAGCTGGTGGTGTAATAGATTTAGAGGGTGGGAAAGTGAGGAGGCAGTGGGCTGAGGAAATGGCAATAGGGCTATTAGCTGAGGAGGTCACCAATACAGTCAGGAGATTGATTATACACAAGAGTATTGAACATATTAGTAAATATATTGAGAGTAATAGGAGCTAGGTTTTTCACTGTCAGAAAGTGATTTACAAACATGAAGAGGGAAAAGATTCCTGCTGTTTGGGATTATAATTGGAGTTATTGATATGTACTCATGCTTTACACACATACACACACTCACACGCAGAAAGAAATGAAATATAGATATGTGTGCAGTGTGAATGTGTTGTGTACTCACACACATAGACAAACACATATTTCTTATGTCTGTCTGTTAGAGGCCACTGAGTGAACAGATCTTGGGTTCTAAATATCACCCCCCTCTAAAAGGGCTCAGGGATCCTTGTAAAATGATTGATTCTAGAACTGGAGCAAGGAAAGTACATGATCCTGGAACATCTTGTTGTGTTTGAAAGTAAGGAGGAGATCAAAGAATGATAGAGATGTGTCTGAAGAACACTGGAGCACGTCTGAAAGGTCTCTCACTAGCCAAATATAGAACAATTTGAGTGTCAAAATAAATGTTAGTAAAGGATTACAACCAACTGACTAATATAGGAATCCATCCTTGAGTCCATACTGAAATTTCAAAATGAATGAATGAAAAAGAAAATGAAGAAGTGAAACTTCTTTAGAGTAGAATGTGAACTAATAAATGTAGAAGGAATGATATAAAGAGAAGCATGACCGCTTAAAAATGACCATAGTAGTGGTTGATTTAGGCAGTGATCATCAATGACTGCTGAGGCAAGTGAGTGGGTGTTTGAATAACAGAATAGTAAAATAGCCTCAGCGGATCTCCTTAGAAAATACATGACAATTACAAGGAGAAAAATGTGACTCTGTTGGGGAAACGTGGCAGGCACCACCATGCCCAGGTAATGAAGATTATCTTAATCACTGGTGGAACAGAGTTGCCATAATACACCCCTTGATGCATTGCTCTGCTCACAGTATGCCATTATTTCTGTGGTCTTCTTGCCAGGAATACATGACCTGAATTTAGACAGGAGTAGTTAACAAACAAACAAGGGTTGAGGGACATCTTACAAAATGACAGACATGTACTCTTTAAACTGTCAAGATCATGAAAGTCAAGAAAAGCCTGAGGAAATGTTCTAGACTTTAGGAGACTAAACATACATGAAGATGAAACATAACATGTGACTCTGGATTGGATTCTGGACCATAAAATAGAAAGAGAAATGGTTGGGATACTTGGCAAAATTTGAATAAAGTCTTTGGGTTCGCATATTTGGGAGTGATTGGGCATGATGTCCAAACCTTGCTCTCAATTCAATTAGTTCTTTAAAAGAATATATATATTATTGTACTTTAGGTTCTGGGGTACATGTGCACATCATGCAGGATTGTTGCACAGGTACATACATGGCAATGTGGTTTGCTGCCTCCATCCCCCGTCATCTACACCTGGCATTTCTCCCCATGTTATCCCTCCCTGACCTCCCCATGCCCCCACTGTCCCACCCTTGGCACCCCCCAACAGACCCCAGTGTGTGATGCTCCCTTCCCTGTGTCCATGTGTTCTCACTGTTCATCACCAACAGAGTAGTGTGTTTTAAAGGAGTAGTGTTTTTTTTTAAAAAAAGAGTAGTAGTACTCATTTTAAAAGAGGTGTGTGTGTGTGTGTGTGTGTGTGGAGAGAGAGGGAGAAAGTGCAAATATGCTAAAATGCTAGCAATTGAGGAATATGAGTAAAAATAATATGGGAGTTTTTATTCTGTTTTTTCAATTTTTTAGGAAGGTTGCAATATTTCTAAATAAATTATATAAAAAGCCCCACCACACGATGTTGTAATTTAGACCTAAGAAAATCATTAAAATAAATACACTGTAAGATGGAAAAAACAATAACTATAAATAGTTTCTTAGGAGAAAATGTGATTATCATTTTCATATTAAGATTTTAACATCATTCAAAATTAATCCAAATAAGCTGAATGCAGTGGCTAATTACCAGAAACTCAAGACCCCATCTCTAAAAATGTATTAAAAATTATATTTTAATTATAACATAATATAATACATTTTAATTAAAAACATTAAAAATGGAGTGCCTGTATTCCCAGCTACTTTGAAGGCTGAGGCTGAAGAATCCCTGGAGCTTAGGGATTCAAGGCTGCAGTGAGACATGACCCCGAAGCTGCACTCCAGCCTGGGTGACAGAATGAAACCTTGCCTCTAAAGAACAAAAAATAATTTTAAAAAATCAAAATGTATAGTTTATTTATGTAAGATATAGATTTACATATATATTTACTTCTTCCTTTTATTGAGACAGGATCTCACTGGGTCAAACAAGCTGGAATGCAGTGGTGCAATCACAGCTCATTGCAGCCTTGACCTCCCATGCTCAAGTGATTCTCCCACCTCAGCCTCCTGAGTAACTGGGACCACAAGCACTTGCCACCCTTTTGTAGAGATAGGGTCTTGCTTTGTTGCCCAGGCTGATGTATTTAGTCCTTTAAAAAATAGCAGAAATTAGTAAGATAGATGACATAAAGATAAAAATTTTAAAATACAAGTTGTTGCTACACAAATACATCTTTTAGATGTCATGAAAAAAGACATTACATTTATGGTTGCAACTGTAACAGCAAACACCAAAAAAAAGAAAAAAAAATGAACTCCAGGAATAAAGATACTGAGAAATATGCAGGGCCCACATGAAAAATATTTAAAACATCAAGTTGTGTCATAAAACCATATTTAAGTAAATGGAAAGACCTACTTAAAAATTATCTATAATATTAATACAATCCTATTAAAACAGGTAACATTTTTTAAATTAATCAAGCTTACTTAAAAATTTCTCTGGAAACTTCCTGAAGAACACAACCAAGGTCTTTCTACAAAAAAACCAATAATGAAATGATAATGAAATATAACATTTCATGTATAATAAAGTAAAGGTAAAACAAATCTCAATGACACTGGTTCATGAGATCAATGAGACAAAATAGAGAACCACGAAGAGACACAAGTCATGTTGGAATTTGGTATATACAAAAGCTGGCACTTAAGCAAGAAAAATAATAGATGGTTTTATCAACAAATATTGCTGAGACAAATGAATTTTCCAGTGGAAATAATAAAGTTGGCTCCCAATCTCACTCCATACTCAAAAATAAATTTGAATGAAAACAAAGTACTAGAAGCAAACATGGGGCATCTTATCTTTAATTCCAGAGTGGAGAACTTTCTAAGTATGACACAAGCCCAGAAGCCATAAAAGACAAGACAGATAAATTAATTATTCAAATATTTGTGAACTTCTTCTTGAAAAATGGAATATATGTATTCTTCCCTATTTTTCCTGCAAAGTACAGATAAAATCTCTGGAAATTATATACAAAACAACCATAAGAAGACAAAAAGGTGAAAAGAAAAAGACAGACAGGATGGGGACCTCAGGACCAAGGAATGGCATTGTGGTGAGTTCCTTGGGTATTCTTTTTGCTTCTTACTTTCAATCTGGGTACTAAAGACACTGTAAATATAAAATCATCAGAGGGCACTGCCAAAAAAAGAAGTGATAAGAAAAGCCTGTTCACTCTAGCTAAAACAGAAAACTTTTAGACAATAAGCACTCTCTGGCCACATACCACAGAAAATATTTGACCCATTCCCACTCCTGCCAACAAACACCAAATGAATAATTTAGACTTGCACCTTCCCCACGCTAAGACAAGGTGCCCTGACATCCTTGTCAGGGTGATGTCACAGAAGGCTAGTGGGAAGTAGGGACTTCCACCACTATTGGCAGTAATGAGACATAACGTTAATATTGGCCACATAGGGAACGTAATGAGGATCTCTTCTACGTACTACCCTATGTCAACAGAGGACAAATGAAAACCTGAACTTCCACCCCAACCTAACAGATGTCAGAAGAAGTCAGTTAAAACATAAAATTTAAATAAAATCGAGAGGATCATAACAACTGAAATATCCAGTTTTCAACAAAAAGATGTACCAAGAACTAGAAAAATCTCAACTTGAAAAAAGTAAGACAAGTCAATAGGCATCAACCCAATGTCAACCGATATATGATTATCTTATATTCTAATAATGTTTCAACAGAAAATTTCAAACACACTTGAAACAAATAAAAAAGTAGAAAGTTTCATCAAAGGAATAGAAGCTCTCAGCAAAAATTAAAGATATAAGAAACAACTAATGGAAATATTAGAACTGAACAATACAATAGCTAATTTAAAAAATAATGAATTAACGGGCTCAGCAGCAGAATGGACAGGAATGAGGAAGAAATCATTAAACTTGAATATAGAACAATAGAAATTACTCACTTTGAATAACAGGGAAAAAATGAAAAGAGTCCAGGGACATAGGACACTATAAAAATATATATATATATAACTAGCATTCTGGTCATTGGAATTTCAGAAGAGTGGGAAAAACTTAAAAGTTTAAAGTTTTTGATAAAAAGTGAAAAGATTGAATATATAATGGCCAAGAATTTCCCAAATTTTGGCCAGGTGTAGTGGCTTATACCTGCAATTTCAGCACATTGGGAAACCAAGGCAGGAGGATCGATTGAGACCTGGAGTTTGACATGAGCCTGGTCAAAATAGCGAGAACCCATTCCTTTCTGTAAATTATAAAATGAAATAAAAATTTTAAAAGAATTTCCCAAATGTGGCAGAAGACACAAATCAACAGATTCAAGAAGTGGAGCAAACCCTAAACAAGATAAATTCAAAGGTGTTCGTGCAAAGACACATCATAACTGAACTTCAGAAAACTAAACTCAAAGAAAAAAATTTAAAAGTCAATAGAGAAAAATTACATATTATTTATAGGGGAATACCAATTAGAACTAAAGGGAATTCCTCATTAGAAACTATAGAAGGTGCAAGAAAGTGTCACAATATTTTTCAAGTAATGAAAGAAAAGAACTGTCAACTCAATAATCTATATATAATAAAAAACATCCTTCAAGAAAGAAAAAAAATCAATACCTTCTCAAATGAAGATAATCTAACATATTTTTTAACTAAACCTACCCTGAAGAATGGCTAAAGAAGTTCTCCAAAGAGAATAGAAATGATTTTTTAAAATCTTGGAATGTCAGTAAGGAAGAAAAAACAAAAAGAGAGAATATATGGATAAATATAATTGAACACTCTCTAATGTAGTTGTGGTGAAGAGAACATTTAATACAATCATATATTATATGGAGGAGGATAAAAAGATGTGAAGAGAGGTAAATTTTCTATGTATCACTTGAACAGGTAAAATACTGGCACAAGCATAATTACATAAGTCATGCATATATAATGTAATAACTAATGCAACTAGTGAGGAAGTTATACAAAGAGATATACTCAGAAACGTTACAGATACTACACTTGATCATAGCCAAAAGGCCAAGAAGAAATCAAAATACTACAGATAAATGAAAATCGTATTCTAAAAAAAAGAGGGAAAAAAAGTTAAATAAACACAAAGGAAGTCAGGAAAAAGAAAATAGAGAAACAAAACACAGAGAGAATAAACAGAAAACCAACAGTAAAATAGTGTAATTAAGCCCTAACATAGCAATAATTACATTCAACATAAATGGTATAAATACACCAATTAAAAGAGATTCTCTAGTGGATATTTATTTATTTATTCATGTATTTATTTGGTGACAGAGTCACCCAGGCTGGAGTGCATGGCCTGATCTCAGCTCACTGCAACCTCTGCCTCCTGGGATCAAGTGATTTTCCTGCCTCAGCTTCCCGAGCAGCTGGGATTACAAACACGGGCCACCACACCTGGTTATTATTATTATTATTATTATTTTGTATTTTTAGTAGAGGCGGGGTTTCACCATGTTGACCAGACTGGCGTCGAACTCCTAGCTTCGAGTTATCCACCCACTTTGGCCTCCCAAAGTGCTAGTGGATTTTTTAAATCCTCAATTACATGCTGTTTAAAAGATACTTGCTTTTCTTGTAGTAGTATAGGTACGTTGAAAGTAAACAGAAAATGTTAAGCCATATAGAGATTAATCAAAAGAAATCGGGAGAAGCTATGGACATTTCACACAAGTATAGAATTATACAATATGTTAATACATCCTCAGAGCAAAGAAAATTACCAGTGACAGAGAGGGACCTTACATTATGATAAAAGGGTCAATTAACGAGAAAAATGTAACAATCTTACACTTACATACAACAAAGAACAGAGATACAAAATATGTGCAGCAAAAACTATAGAATAGAAAGGAGAAATAGTCAAGTCCACAATTATATCTGGAGATTTCAACACCTCTTCTGCCAGTAATTGATAGAGCAAGCAGGCAGAAAATCAGTAAAAATATAGATGATCTGAACAGTACTATCAATTTTATCTAATTGACATTTATAGAGTATTCCACCTAACAACAGCTGAATGCACATTATTTTCAAGCACTCATGGAACATTCACCAAGATAGACCATCTCCTGGAGCATAAGACAAATATCAACAAGTTTTAAAAAATTGAAATCATACAGTATATGCTCTCTTACCACAATGGAATAAATACAGAAAAAATAAAAGCACATTTTTGAAACAGATTGGAGACTAAACAACATCTTTCTAAGTAATTCATCAACCAAAAAGAAAGCCTCAAGGGAAGTAAATAAATGCATTGAAGTAAATGAAATGAAAACACAACATACCAAAATTTTGGGATGCAGGTAATACAGTGATAAGCAGGAAATTTACAGCAGTAATTTTTTATTTTAGCCAAGAGGAAATAGTCTCCAATCAATAATTTAAAATCCACCTCAAGAAACAAGTAAAAGAAGAGCAAAATAAACCCAAAGCAAGCATAAGGATGGAAATAATAAAGGTAAGAGCAGAAGTCAATAGGGTGGACAACAGAAAAACAATACAGAAAATCAATAAACAAAAATTTCTTCTTGAAAACTTTGAAGACTTCTTTATAGAAAAAGAAGCTTTACTATAATCAATGTTTAAAATATAAAGCTTGGCAAGGAGGGTGGGAAATATCTGCAACACCTATTACAAAGACTAAGCTCCTTAACATACGGAAAGTCCCTAGCAGTCAATAAGAAAAATGACCAACAACCTATTCAAACAATGGGCAAAAGAAAATGAGCAACAGTTCACAGAACACTGAACATATCTTTAAATACTCCAAATGTTAAGATTAAGAGGTTTGATAATATAATATATTAATTTATGATAATATAATAAATATATGAGAAAATATCCTCATATATTGCTGATGGAGGTGTAAACTCTCTGAAATCACACTGTATTTGGTCCAGCAACTCCAGTTTGATTAATTTACAGTACAGACATACCTACACATATTTTTAAAGACTTATACACAAGGATATGTATTGCACATCATTGCAGTAGCAAAAGATGGACTACGACCTAAATGTCCATCAATAGTAGACCGATTCAATTACTGTGCATTTATACTATGAAATATCATGCAGTCATTAAACAAAAAAATATTTGATGTGGTGGATTGAAAACATGTTCACAAATAATCCTTGCCACTCCAATCAAGAGTGGAGTCTTACTGTTTACTATCATTTTAAAACGTTTTCTTACATGAATGTGGTATTTAAAAATAATTTAGAATTTTACCTTCTATCACTTAAGAAGCAGAGAGAATTTGTTTAGGGTAGAACTTGCTTCTATGAAGCAAATATTCCATTATTTCCTTCTGGTTGGAAGTATCAGTCCCAGAGAATCATTCCATGGCTCCTAAAATGACACTATTTATAATAACACCTAGTCATAGCTAGATACACTGATTATTTTCTTAAATAACAGCCTTTTTGAGAAAGTTCACATATTTAGATCAAACCTGGCTATTTGCTTTGTACAATTTAATGGTTTTTAGTATATTAGCAGAGTTGTGCAAACATTACCACAGTCAATTTTAATATATTTTCATCATCCTTCCCCAAAATCCATATCCTTTAGCAATCACTCCTAATTCTCTACATCACCAGCCCATAGCCACCACTAATATACCTTCTGTCTCTGTGGATTTACCTATTGTGAACATTTCATATAAGTGAATTCATACAATATGTGGTCTTTCGTGTCTGGCTTCTTTTACTTAGCATAATGATTTCAAGGTTCATCCATGTTGTAGCATATAGCAGCACTTCATTTTTTATTGCCAAATAATATTCCATTGTATGAATATGACACATTTTGTTTATCCATTCACCAGTTGATAGACATTTGAGTCATTTTTGCCTTTTGGTTACTATGAATAATGCTGCTATGGGCATTTATATACAAGTTTATGTGTATATCTATGTAATGAATTATTTTGGATATGTACCGAGGAGTAGAATTGCTGGTCCATATAGAAATTCTGTTGAACCCTGGGAGGGACTGCCAGACTATTTTCTGAAGTGGTTGAACCATTTTACATTCTCACCAACAATGTATGAGAGTTCTGGTTTCTCCAAATTCTTGCCAACACTTGTTATTATATGTCTGATTATAACCATCCTTGTGAGTATGAAGTGATATATCTCATATACCTTTATATATTTTGGATATTTATAAGAGCCTTATCAGACATATTATATTCAAGTTTTTTCTCCCATTCTGTGAGTTTTTTTCATTTTCTGTTTGGTAGCAAATTATATAGATTGCTTTTTAAGGAAGTCTATTTAATAATTGTGCATATAAAAGTTAGAAGTGAGAGCATAAGGGTTTAGGAGTGCAGCCTCTGAATTCATATATATATGAATGCCCAAATTGGTTAACAAACTTAACAGACTCTTTCCTGCTTAAACCCATGAAAGTAATTTTGTTTAGGTGCCATCCTTCTGGGATGTTTGTCCAACCACAGTCTTAGGGGAAACCTTAAATTTTAATCTAATTATAGTGATTCAATCCACACTGCCTTGATTGCTAGCAGTGATGACGTTACATTTCTTTTTCCTTTAACAGGTTTATTGGGATATAATTCACATGCCATAAAATTCACCCATTTATCATATACAGCTCATAGATTTTTAACGTATTTACAGACCTATGCAATCATTACCACAATTTAGTTTTAGAACATTTTCATCATCCCATAGGGAAGCCCTGTACCCATAATCAGTCACTTCCAATTCTCTCCCTGCCCTAGCCCCTGGCAGGCACTAATCTACTTTCTGTATAGATTTACCTATTCCGGACATTTCACATAAGTATAGAATTATACAATATGCAGCCTTTTCTATATGGCTTCTTTCATTTGGTATTGTGTTTTCAGGGTTCATCTATGTTGCAGGATGTATCAGTACTTCATTCCTGGATATGGTTTGGATTGTGTCCTCACCCAAATCACATGTTGAATTATGATCTCCAATATTGGAGGAGGGGCCTGGTGGGATGTAATTGGATTATGAGGGTGGACTTCCTCCTTGCTGTTCTTGTGACACTGAGTGAGTTCTCATGAGATCTGGTTGTTTAAAGGTGTGTAGCACCTTCCCCTTGGCTCTCTCTTCCTCCTGCTTCTGCTGTGTAGAATGTGCCTGCTTCCCCTTCACCTTCCATCACGATCATAAGTATCCTAAGGCCTCTCCAGCCATGCTTCCTGTACAAGCTGCAGAACTGTGAGTCAATTAAACCTCTTTTCTTTATAAATTACCCAGTCTCAGGTAGTTCTTTATAGCAGTGCAAGAATGGACTTGCACATGCAGCATGTATCAGTACATCATTCCTTCTTATGATTGAATAATATTCCATTGTATAGATGTACCACAGTGTGTTTATCCATTCATCCACTGATGGATCTGGATAAACATGTTGGGTTCTTTTCAACTTTTGGCTATTGTAAATAATGTTCTTTTGAAAATTATTGTACAGATTTTTGTGTGGAGATATATATTACCACTTGTGTGGAGATATATATTACCACTTTTCTTGGCTATATATACTAGAAGGGAAATGCTAGGTCATATGGTAACCCTGTTTAAACTTTTGAGGGACTGTCCATTTTATACAGTGGATATGCCATTTTGCATTCCCACAACTGGAAACTGAACTTTCCAGTTTCTCCACATTCTTGCCAATAAACTGATTCTTAATGGAAATGACAGGGACCTAGAAACCAAAGAGGGTCATGAAAAAGAGAAGTAGTTAGGGGATCAGGTCAGAGACAAGGAAACAGACAAAAAGGATAGGAAAGCTCATGGATTCATAGCAACAAAAACTTCAAGTAGCTTAGATATTAAGCCTGCCTAGATTCAGAGCCCCTGCTCTTCCCACTTTCTTAAATTTCTCTATGATAAATATAAAAAATTGAAATGAGGGAAAATTGAATTATAGGAAGAGGATAAGAAAGCACTTAATGAGATTGAAAGCTACCAGAATTATCCTACCTCTGTTGAAGCAGAAATAACAAAGTCCCAACTTCGAGCACTGGACATTGGAATTTATATCTGATCCTTGAAGAGGATGGCTCTTCCTTTACCCTGAATTGAATCTATGTTCATCTGCCACCACCTTGCCATTTATTATTTCCAATCACATTCAAAGAAGTAGCGATATCTCATTCCCAAGGTTTTGCATTCTCCTGTTTAGGCTTTCCCACTCACATGGGCTCTATGGTTTTGAAGGTGTCTTGTGGGCTTTTCTGGAGCCTGAGACCAAGACACCGCACAGCAAGCAGATGTTGTGAGGAATTACAGGTGATGTTTGTGTCTTGTGTGTATGGATGTGGAGATCATAGCCTTCAGTTAAGAATGATTCTAATTCTACTATCCACTAAGTCTTTTTCATAGAACGGAGTTGCAAAGCCTGCCAAAGCTGTCTCCTGTTAGTGGTCGTTATCTTTATTGCATTCTGCTTTTTCCATTATTTAAATGAAAACATACTGCCCAGCATCTCCCCCAGGCATAAGTTCTACTAGTAATGGCAATTTTTTCATTAGTACCAATTGTATATATAATCTTATTGAGTCTCCACAATAACCTAGAGAGAAAGAAACTGATATATATACATATGAGGAAACAGACTGTCTTGCCTTTGGATTGATCTGAGGCTGAATTTAAAGGTAAGTGAAGACTGTTGTTGGACAAACAAAAGAACTCCCAGCTCTCAAGAGAATGCCTACTGGAGGTAGGTGGAAGAGAGGGTGGGTAGAAACAGGGTTTTCAATGCGGACAATAGTCAACTATAAAGGAGACAGTCATCTATCCAGATGGTTTCGACTAATGATTCCCAACATGCTTCATGTTATGACACGCTAATTTTGTCTAATTTTACTAATTCCCCGAAGCAATATGTGAGTTCTTAAAAGTAATTAAAGTAGAATTAAATGTTATGTTAATTAAACATGGGTTTAAATGAATTTTAAATGATGTGAATTGGTTTTGCCCCTTGGGATAACTGCAAATTGCCTATCCTGATTTTGTGACAACTCAGAGTGTCAGGAACTTAAATCTTCAACAGCTTGAAAGAGGGGACTGAGCCAGAATACCTGTAAGGTCCCTGAGTTTACGTCTTAGGAGTTTTGTCCTAGTTGTCATTTGGTAACTATGGGAGGGAATTCCAGTGTGATGGTAAAGTTCATTCTACAGATGAATAATCCTCCCTGGATTTACCTTTCTTTTTATCTCTCTTTGGGCTGCTCCTTCTCCTCTATGCTATCACTATAGTAGGGCAACTGGATGGTCATGCTTATTAGATTCACTCCCCATTTACCTCTCTGTCCTGCTTAGATTTCTCTCACTTTCAGTCTCCAAGGCCAGGGTCCTGACTAACCTATTTTCCAAGTATCAAAAGGGTTATCAGCTCCAGTGTCTTTATTAATCTATTCTGCAACTCCCACTACTGATCACTTCTTGTGTCATATTCCTCCTTTGGTCAAGTTGGTCTGCTTTCCTGCTCCTCTGTGACTTGGAAGCCTTAAGTTCCCTCTGTACCATATCCATAAGGACCCATTATTCTTAACACAGTTGGCCTTCTGCTCCAGATCATGCACATGTCCTTCTACCCCTCACCTCCCACCTGACTGCTCTCAGCCTCTGCTATAGACTCAGGGGTGAACATTTACTGGGGTGAGATAGGCTGGTTTCAGCACCTATGCCAAGGTAATCTGCATGTTCCACTGCATAATCTGAGGACAAATGTCTGGTAAAATCTTTCAGAATTCCAGTCATTTCTCTTTTCCACCTGTTCAAACTAAAGTTTCATTTAAAGCCTTTGTGTTTATATGAGATTTGATCATAGAAGGCAATTCTTCCCAGTAACATCATTTAGCCTATGCTTCTATTTCTGCATTTAATGAAATGCAGTCAAATTCTATATCGTGTATTTCACTCTTGCTTTTAGCACATTGATAGAGACTGTTGTCAGCTATACGTTCTTCCTATTACTCTTTTCAAAGTTCTTTGTTAACGATTACTCAACAGGGTTTATCCATACATTGTTGCAGTATGCAATCACTAAACTCAAAGGAAAGAATGCTTATTGATGTGCATATTTTTCCCAATATATTTTAAGTAAAAAGAGCAGGGTAAAAAACAGTATTATATTATTATTCTATTACAAACACATTTACACACACACACACACACACACCCATATGAACAAAATACTAACAGTGGTTGTCTCTAGGTACTGAGATTGATCAATTTATATGTTCCCCTTACTTCTCCATATTTTGCAGTTTCTCAATAATGAGTGCATAATTCTTTTATACTCAGGAAAAAGTAATTTTAGATAATTCAATTAGTTATCAAGGTCAACCAGCATGTGTGGAAAAGGTGACAATTCTTACTGAAGAGAAATTAACACCTTCATTCTTATGAATTGAGGTTACTTTTTAAAGTAGGAACATATCTCTAAAATTAAAATGGAAGTGGAAACTTACTGAATTTGAAAGAATCATTTTACATATTACTTTTCAAGTAAAACCAATTTCTATTTGACATTTTCTTCAAGCGCTGAAACATTTTCTCTTCTGAGTCCCATATTTAATGTTCCCCAAGAGAAAGGGCCATGTCTCCTATTTCCTTTGGCATCTCCCACCCCCTCCCCACTCCCTTTCCTGTACTGCTACACAGCCAAGAATAAGTCAGTGCACATGACGTGCACACAGAAAATGTTTGTTGATGGACTTGGTTATTTCTGTTTTCTACTAAATCTCATCTTAGTTATGTTTTAAGAATTATGCGAGATGGCTGCTTACTCCTCAGAAGCCTGGTATCTCTCCCTACTGCCCCTTCTTAGTGCCGTGGGTCCCAGAACTCTACCCTTAGATTGTCACTCGTGCAGTGTATGATAGACCTCAGTCAGTTCCAAGCTTAGGGGCCCTTGCAATGAATGCCAGGTTTACACCAGGCAGTTTTCCTGACCCGTGGGGGTTTTGCCAGCAGGCCATTCACTACCCAGGACGCTGGTCTGGAACATTCCTCCCTGAATCCGATGCTGCTGACTGGATTCCTCCAAGAAGCCCAGTGGGCTGACAGGAGAAGTGTCAACTCTGGGCCAAAGGACTCTCTGGGATGTCCTTGCCTTGGACCGAAGCTGGGGACCACACAGCCAGTTGACTCTGCTGTCCTGCCTTTGGGGCTATAGCATCTTGCCACTAGGCCCCACAAACTATCCTTTCCCCAATACCTGCTCATTTGCCCAGGTCCCCAGATCCAGCCTGGGGGCTGTCTTGGCAGGGTCCTTCCATCAGAGAGCCCAGGACTAGATGCTGCTCTGAGCACCACTCCCCAGAACAATGCCAGGGAGGGATGTCCAGCCCAGAATAGCTGGAGCAGCCCCTCCTCCATCAGGGAAGCTGACTGAGCCCACCCTGAGTGTGTGCTGGGGGCAGAGGAGGGCATGCAGATGTACTGAGAGCTCCCTGGAATGCAAGGCTCAGCTTTTCCTGCTACTGTCACCAGCAGATGCAGAGAGAAGTCAGTATTTACCTTCTTGTAACACCCAAGGGGACAGAGTTGCTGATACATCTCATAGAGTCCCTGCCCCCCACCTCATCCTCTCACTTCAAGAGGTCTTGTTACCCCCTAAAGGCCTGGATTAGGCTCCACTGGTTAAAAATCTTGTTCTGACTCCAAGTCCCCTAGAATGTCCATACCTTTAAGGGCTGGCACTAGTGCAGCAGGACTGAGGAAGAGACCCCAGAGATTCACTTACATAGCTGTTTCCAGTAACCAAATGACCAGGGACCACGATTTATGAGACAATAGGATATTCCTTTCCTAAGAACGTGTTGGTGTTGGACAAGCAGCAGTAGTGGATATGTTGTCCCTGAGGCTGAATTTGGTGGTCTTGAGACCCAGCACAGTGAGGCCAAGCACTGGCTTGGATGGGGGCTGAGCCTGTGAAGGAAAACACTCTACCAGAGAAACCTCACTGGGTTCACTTTGTTTGTGCAGATCTAGTGGAGTTCCCCTGAAGCCTGAGAGACCACTGGAGACCAAGTCTTGTTATATGCTGTAGAAGCTGGGTAAATACCATTTGGAACACAGCTCCTCAGCATATCCAGAGCAAAGAAAACCTGATACCTGTATCGGAGGTCTAAAAAATGTTGAATCCGGCAAGCTATCAATGATAACACGAAACAGTTACTGAACGTGTGCCATGCCTGGGCACTGTTCTAACCAATGTAAATGCATTATCATATTTAAACCTTGCAGCAAATTTAGGAGGTGAGTAATCTTATTATTCCTATTTTACAAATGAGAAAACTGAGGGATAAAAAGGTTAAGTAACTTGTCTAACATCAGAGAATGTGGAAATAAGGGAAATGGACTCCGAAGTCTGGCAGTCTGATTCTAGAGCTTACACTCCTAACCACTACAGTCTACCACCTGATAAAGATAAAAGAAACCCCTCTCTGTGAGCAGGGCAGGCTTTATGAGCAGGTGATTAGGGCAATTGTACAGGACCTTGAGCTCAGGAGTGCTCTGCCCTTAGGGTTTAATGTCACTCCCTTAAAATTTTTAATAATTTGAATATTATTGTAAGTGAAATGCAAAATCCAATGGGACAATCGAGTATGCACTGGGAGTTTGGAATCTCTGAGAACACACAGTCCCACTTTTCACCACCTCTCCACTTCCCTGGGGTAGGTTTTTAGCTGTCATACGCTTCTCCCTTAGTACCCAGAGCCCCATCCAGCGTCCCCTTCTCTATCCTGCCCAATAATAGCTACAACCCTCCACACAAGCGAACTGAGCCAGGGCACAAGGAGAATTGGGATCATACATATATACCCTGCAAAATCTTACAGTTGGACATGGTAACAGCAATCTGGCCCCAAGTGAGCAGTGCCATGGTGCATTTAGCAGGTTATTCAGCAGGGCCTATTGCCCACTCTAATCCAGACACCTAATACACACTGTGCAGAAGTTGTAATACTCTTGATGGTTGCCTGACCACAGTGGGTTGGGGCAGCCTGCCCATGGGAATGGGAATGTCTGGTTTCATTTCCTCCAAGCTGAACAGAGCATGATGCATCTATCTATGCAGAAGCTGATGTAAGGAAGAACCCAGTAGCGATTGAGTCATGCACATGGGCAGCGAGTCACTGGGCAGAGTCACTGCCCACTTATGAAGTTCTGCACTTGCTCCACAAATAGCCCTGTGCCTGTGCAGGTGTTTAAATGACAAATTAAAAACAGCACGACAGGTTGAGAGAGAGACTGCAGAAGAAATAAAAAAAGCTTTATATTTGAGAACCTTTAATAGCGCTTTTTCCTGTTTTTTTGAACATGGAGCTTCACATTTACATTTTACACTGGGCCTACAAATTATGTAGCTAGTCCTGACTGTAAGGACTCTCTATTATTAAAGAATTTTGGTATCCTCTAAAATCTACCACCTCCCATATAGAAATGAGGAAGACCGATGAGGTTGTAGTTGTCTCTGGTATTTCTAGGGCTGTGTGGAGGGTGGGGGACACTTTTACTAGCCAAAGAGATAGACGCTAAGTCAGTGTCTGCAGTTCAATCTGATAAGGCCCATTTTGTTTACCCTCCCAGCTGTGTTAAACAGCACACAACACAAAAGTGCTGTAGTAGACAGTATTCTGAGGTCAGGAATCAGGAAACCTGAATGCTAATTCTGCCTCTGCCACTGACTAGCTGAGTGATCTCCAGAATGATGCCTTTCTTTGGAGATGCTGTTTCCTCATCTGTGAAAAAAAGCAGATTTGATTACTCTAGTGTTTTCAAACTGTCCTTGAGTTTCTGTAGGGGTGCCTCAGGGATGGAGAAGTGAGAACTAGGCTATGGGTGCCCCATCCTTTCTTCAGCCAAACCTCTTCCACTTTTATGTTTTTAACCTTTTTGTTCTGTATATAAAATTGTTTTGAAAAAATCATTCCAATGCTTAAAAAATTAAAGTCCATCATTCTAAATTCTCTCTATGGGCCCTTTCACCTCTGACTTCTGATTCTGAGAATTTCTAATCATGAAACTCACAAAGGCAAAAAAAATGCATTTTTATTCCAGGAAAAATGAATTTTTATTCCATGTCTGACCGGGCACGGTGGCTTATGCCTGTAATCTAAGCACTTTGGGAAGTCGAGTTGGGTGATCACGAGGCCAGGAGTTTGAGACCAGCCTGGCCAACATGGTGAAACCCCGTCTCTACTAAAAATACAAAAATTAGCTGGGCTGGGCGTGTTGGCGCACGCCTGTAATCCCAGCTACTCAGGAGGCTGAGGCAAAAGAATTGCTTGAACCTGGGAGGTGGAGGTTGCAGTGAGCCGAGATCGTGCCACTGTACTCCTGCCTAGGTGACAGAGCTAGGCAGGAGTACATCACCCAACCCCCCAAAAAAAATCTGGCACATCTCTGAGCCAGTGACCACAGAAGAGTAGAAATCCAGGGAGGACAAGGTATTGACCTGGGTGGTATTGAGCTGGAAGGTAAAAACAATGAACAAAAAGAAGTTCAGATTCCTTACTCAGGAGTGACAATGTCAACAGGAAACATCTGACAAACAAGGAGGACCAGCTAGAAGCTGGTGTCCCAGGAGGTAAGATTTTCTACCTTTCCTCCATTACACAACAAAGTATAACCATGCCCGGTGGAGAAAATGGACAAATAAGGAAGGTTAGCTGTGAGTGAATTTCAACTCTGCTAATATTTTTTGAACTTTTACCAGATAATCAGGCCTTATGTGGGACCTAGGTGGGAGACGAAAACAAACAAACAAACATGGCTCTATCCATTTAAAGGTTTCAATCTAGGTGGACAGAACAGATGATCAGAAAATTGCACAAAGAGTTTCATTAGAAGGGCAAGTGTCATAATGCTATAAAAGGCATGCAAAGTGCAATGAGAAAACAGAATATGCACACTCACTTTCCTCTGAAATGTCAGGAAAAGCTACCTAGAAAAGAAGATAGGATTTAAGTTTGGATTTAAAAAATGAATAGAACGGGGACAAACAGGGCATGGAGAGATTTACATGTCATATTTATGAGTTTGGAATTTATTTTATAGGCAAAGAGAGACGTGGAAATTTTAAGCAGTTTGGAGGGTAGAAGAAGGCTGATGTGGTCGGATTTACATTTAAACCTCTGTGGTTGTTGTGTGAGAGTAGATTTCACAAAATCCAGGGTGGATTCAGAAAGAAGGGATAAAGAACCATTTAGCTAATCCCAGCAAGAAAAGGGTGTGCCAGTGACAGTGGAGGCATTTGTGAGGGAGAATTGACAGGATTTGGTGAATGACTGGCTGTAGCAAGTGGACGAAGAGGAAGTGCTAAGGATTGACTCAGGTTTGGGGCTTAAAAAACTAGATGATGTTACTCACTTAGGTAGGGGCAAGGGAAGAAGAGCACCAGGTTTAGAAGGGTTACATTTTTGAGAGACTAAATAGGAAGTGCCTGAGAAACTACCAATTGCAGGCTCCGACTGGTAGTTGCATATAAGGATATGATGCTCTAAGAGAACTGGGTTTCACGTGGCTACCAAGTAAACCTCACCACCTCCCTCAAAACTAGGGTTTAAGGTTTCTTGGGAGATGGCTACTAAGGCTACATAGTTTCTGGGAGTAGAAGCAGAAGAAAAACTATTCTTTTTTTTTTTTTTTTGAGACAGAGTTTTGCTCTCGTTGCCCAGGCTAGAGTGCAATGGCGCGATCTCGGCTCACTGCAACCTCCACCTCCCAGGTTCAAGTGATTCTCCTGCCTCAGCCTGCTGAGTAGCTGGGATTACAGGGGCCCGCCACCACTCCCGTCTTATTTTTGTATGTTTAGTAGAGACGAGGTTTCACTGTGTTGGCCAGGATGGTCTTGACCTCTTGATCTCGTTATCTGCCCACCTCTGCCTCCCAAAGTGCTGGTATTACAGGCATGAGCCACCACGCCTGGTGGACAAACTATTCTTAGAACTCAAAGATCCCTAGTTATAGATATAGATTAGGCACTAACCTAGACATAGACAAATGCTACTTTCTGATTTTCCTTGCAGCTTGACCAATTTGATTCTTTCTCTCCAGCTAGTTGTTTGGTTTTGGTCACCTTCTCTTCTTTAGGCATTAGTTTTCTCATTTATAAAAGAGCTTAAGGTTTTGTATTATTCATACACGAGATTGTATGGTTTCAAGAATATCTTAATGTTCAATATATTTATACAAAATAGCAATATCCAGGAATTTCATGCAATGTTACAAATTCTGAGGATGAGCTAGCCATGGACTAATGGATTAATTGGGATTTTATTTACACTTACATTGTCTATTAGAAGTATATTCAAGAATAGCAATGGACCTGGCCCTGGTCCACTCAGAATTTGCATATAGAAAAATCATAGCTGCAATTCAGGCCTGGAGTTCCTACTAACCAATGATTCATTGTTCTTTACAAAAGATTTCCAAACTCTAATTAGTGAGCCCAATCCATTATTTAGCTATCACCCTATTTAAGATTTACCCCTATAAATCTCAATAATTGCACATGAGAAGTCATGTATATGCTTACATTTTACGGCCTCACAGTGCAGTGCTGGTAGAGCATTTGGAATAGAAACATTTAGAAGTGTCCTGAATCTTCATGACAGATATGAACTGAACTTAATTCAGTCTTTGGAGCACTAAGTAAATCCTCAATATAAGGACATACATGGTGCAGCAAAGTTATTTGCATCCCAGCTGCCATCCATGATCTCGTCTATAACTTAGAGTCAAATTATATTATATAAGTCCTAACCTTGTCATCTTGAAATTATTTTAACTCATGACTAGGGTTATCACACAGGTTTACCACTCAAATTGACATATTTATACCCATATACATATTTCCCTCCTAAATATTTCTTACAACTGTCTGCAATTGTTTCAGAAAATATATATTATTTTGTTCATATAATTCCTGCCTACCGTGTTGCTGTTTATCTAGACAACTACTTTTAAACAATTAGCTAGAGTAATTCCATTGTTCTTAACAAGACTTCATTTGCAGGCAAGAAAAGCATTGTGAATAAAACCGTGAGCAAATCTCCACAGAATATTTTGCATTTTTGAGACACACAATGGAAGATTAACGACTGTGTCTTAGTGTTTTCCATAGGGCAACTTTCACTTCCTCATTTCTCAAACCATAGATGAGAGGATTTAACATGGGGATCACCATTGTATAAAACACTGAGACCATTTGATTTCCTGCCCTGGATCCATGTCGAGGGGGCAGCAAGTGAGTGTACATAGTTGTTCCATAGTACAGGCTCACAGCAGTCAAGTGGGAGGTACAGGTAGAGAGGGTTTTTTGTTTTCCAGAAACTGAGAGAATTCCCAGGATAGTCATGCAGATAAACATGTAGGAGACAAGGATCATCACAATGGAGATGGCCAGGGTGAATCCCCCATAGGCAACCACCAAGATCTGGGTGATCCAGGGATCTGAGCAAACCAGTGCCAACAATGAAGGAACGTCACAGAAGAAGGCAGGAAGGACACCTGGTTGACAGAACAATAGTTGTGCAATGGAAGCTGTCACAGTGACCATCTTAACTAACCCACTAAGGTAGCATCCTACTACCAAGAGAAGACAGCGGCCTCTTGACATAGTAATGCAGTAGAACAGTGGGTGACAGATGACAGTATAGCAGTCATAGGCCATGGAAGCTAAAAAATTGCATTCATCAGAGGCAAAGATTATGAACAAACTCCTTTGGGTTTACAGGAAAAGGAAAGAAACACTGCAGCTCAGAAAACAAATTTGCTAAAGTCTTTGGGATTGTGATGGAAGAGAAACAGACATCAAGGAAGGACTGATTAGAGAGAAAAAAGTACATGAGGTGTAGAGGTGGGGGCTGACTCTGAACAGAATCACCAGGCCTAGATTCTCCAAAACAGTGATGATGTAAGCAGTAAGAAAGACTCCAAATAGAAGAACTTCAAACTGAGAGTTATCTGTCATGCTGAGAAGGATGAAGTCAGTCATCACGGGTGCATTTTGCAATGGCACAAGCTGAGAATTATTCTTGAGTAGTTAAAAGTTCTTTAGACAGGCTTTAAGCGAGAAAATAAGAGAAGAGTGGATGATACAGATAAAATAATACCACACAAAACACATAAATCCACAAAACTCTCCAACTCTGCCTCTCATCTACATTCTTACTTTAAGTAACTTCTCAGATATTATCACCATTTTCCAGGCATAACATTGAAGATGTAAATGCTGAAGGAAAGGGGGACGGTGGGGAAAGGAGGTTTTAAAAAATGTCAAAAAATAAAGGGAACACAAGGAAGAAAGTAAAAGCCTAGTCTGCAAAAGGTGCTTGATAATATTTATTGAAGGAATGAATAAGTGAGGGAGAAAGAAAATGGGTGTGGTCAAGAGATGTCCTTTACCGAAACGGGACTACAAACTCTTAGAACAAAATCCATGCTATATAATTACATCTCACTCTCTCTCCCTTTTCCAAATCATGTCCAAGGAATTATTAAAAATGAGGTAACAATAGGGCAAAAATATTAACTTATTCCATCTGCACAGACAGTTCCCCCCTTCAATATTTGTGACATTATTTCTGAAACAGCAGAAGTCACCAATACTCACTATTCTGCTTGACCAGTAGAGTGTTTTCCAAGACCTTGATAATAATTTCACTGGTAGATTATTGCAAAAACCAGCATGCTCCTAAACGACCGTAAGAAACTGAACTCAAGTTTGAAGGCATCGCTTATATCCTGTGAAAGAGAAACCAAAGAATGACCAAACCTCTCAGAAATCATGTAGCTCCTGGCTGATCCTCACCTGCTGATTCCTCTAACCACGTCTGGGGCAAAGGTAATGCAGCTGCAAAACTGAGTGAATTCTACAAGGACTTATTGTGCAGACATGTCTGAGCAAAGGACCAGATTGCACGATGGTTGGAGTCAGGCGCCACTGGGGCTAAGTGCATGGTCTCTGTTCCTCTCTCCTATAGTGATAGATTATCTCTGATGCTGGCTTGCTGCCTCATGTAAATGCCCTGACTGAAGTGCCAGACAAGAGAATGGATAAGTCCACCTCCATTTATAAAATCGAAACTAACTCAGAGGCCCTATGGCTCACTGGATGGACATCGGTAAGTGATGTCTAGAGGGGATTGCTGTATTTGGCTAAAGGTAGACAAGGGGACCTTCGAGTCTCTGATGATTGGTTAAAAGGAAAGTCTTGGAAACAATAGACACTGAGGACTCTAAATGTGGAAAGGAAAGGATTGGAGCAAAGGTTGAAAAACTACCTATTGGGTACTAGGTTCACTAACTAGGTGATGAATTCAATTGAAGCCCAAACCTCAGTGTTACGCAATATACCCGTATAACAAAAAATCTGCATATGTACCCTCCGAATCTAAAATAATTTTAAAAAAGAAAAAAAAGAAAGTCATTTTTGTTTCCATTCACCATAAGACACAAGTTCTTTACTTGGCAGTAGTTAAAATAACCAATTCTGGAGCTATAGGAATCTCTTTGAATCTTGGATCAGGAGATCACTAGCTCTGTAACCTAGGACTTAACCTATTTAAACTTTGATTTACTAACCTGTAAGGTAGGGGCACTAGTAGAACCCATGTCACTGGGAAATTGTGAAGACTGAATGAAGTGTTATAGATAAAGCACTTGGTACATATTAGATGCTCACTGATTTCTACTTTCTCCATTTTTTCATGACCACTCCCATTTACTACTTTTTTTTCCTCCCTGTTTTACCAAATGGAAACAGGAATTATGTGTCTACATTATTATTTTAGATGAACAGAAGTGAACCTTTGACAGACTAGCTGAAGTATGCTGAAGTATAATTTCCATGCTCCACTCCCTATTACACATACACACACACAGACACACACACAGACACACACTCACACAGGCACAAACACACCCACACAGACGTGCACACGCATACACGGAGCTTGGTCAGAACAGATGAAAAGAAGGATCTTTCACTTGTGATGGTAATTCACTTGTTTTTGCTCTACCCAAACTGTGAGAGTTAACTTCTGCTGCTGCTGCTGCTGCTACTCAAAACAACATCCCACCCAGGGGAACATTCAGCAACTTACACATATTAAATGGAGAAAATTCAGGGCTGAATGGAGGTGATAGACAGAGAACTGTTTTCAGAGACAAAGACTTGAGTTCTAGTCCTGGTACAAATGTGTATTGTCATTCAGCTATAGAAATGCCACTTAACCTCTTTGAGCCTCATATTTTCTCATCTAGAAAATAGTAAAAAATAATACCTACTATGGCTCTCTTTTAGGGTTGGCATGATAAGATAATGAATGTGAAAGTATTCAGTAAACTCTGAAGGGTGATACAATACACATGGAATGGATCCCTATTATTATTTCATCATGGAAGGTGGGAGAGGGAGGAGAAAGATGGCAAGATGATCATTTTCTGTTGCCTCCTCCAGTTCCTGCTTACAGAGCTGCGCTCTTTGCCTTCCCACTCACCCCCTACACACACATCATCTGCTCTGCCTCTCTACTGTGAAAGTTTCAGCCTCAGAGGCTTGAAACAAACAGCTCTAAGCTGTTCACTTATTGTCTCATAAAAAAATAGTTTTTAATGTTAGTTTCGTGTTCTTGTATCATTTTTAAAATTTCCCATTTTAGGATAATTCTATTTCTTGATGTTCCCATGCTCTGTAGGTATTTAATAAATACTATTTGAATGACTAAGTGACTCTCTATTAGCCCGTAAAACATGATGAAATCTATTTTATTCAAAATAAGATAGAATTCTTGTTCTTTCCAAAGGAAATAAAGAAAAAAATTATGAATTTGTGAAGGAAATGATTTGATATTCCCATTCACACGTGCCACTGCATTCACTAGTGTCACGATAGCACCCAGAACAGTTTTGTTATTATTTCGGCTAATGTATCTTGGATGTTTACCTGGTGGAAATAATCAAGCACTCCTATTTGTTGAAGAAGGGATCCTTCATGTTTTAAAAAAGTGCATTCATGTATTTGTCCCTGGAAACATTTATATTTTCAGTGCTGGTTCTTAAAAACTATTGATTACCCCTTTATCAGTTCTTTAGTTATGTAATTCATTGTGAATCTTCCAAAAATAGCCTAACATTTAAAATTTAAGTAATGGTTCACTTATTTACCTATTCGATAAAATTTCTTGAGTGGTTAATAAGTGTCAGGCTTCCAAAATAGCATCTATTCCTACCCACCCATTTCCAGATGAAGAAATAAGCAAGTCCAGAGAGGTCAAGGGACTTGTTGAAGACCTCACAGTGAATTAGTGACAGAGCTGGTGTTGGAACCCAAATCTCCTGACCTAATTCAGTGACATTGTAGCACTATCTCGTTTCTTTCTTAACTTGTTTTCTGAAGTTATTCTGGAGAGAACTCTCACCTTTGGTATATTTATTCTTCCACTATCAGATAAAAGGTCATTCTCTGTCACTGTGTTTGAGGTATATGATCTTGGGCAAATTGCTTGCTCCTTTTGGGTCCTAGTTTCTTCATCAATAAAATGGAGCAGCTAGACTAGGTGGTCTCTGAGGCTCTTTCCAACCATGAGCTCTAATTTCCCATGGCTCTGTGAGTCATACTGTAGACAGATCACTGGTTACTCTCAATACCTAATGGAGAGAAGCTGGGAAAGCAAATTTCTGTGGTTCCATGAGTCGTTGCTACACAAACCACTCCACCTGTCTCTGCTCTTTCAGCCCTCACCGCATCAGAAATGTCATATTTACTTTTGGTCTCTGTTCAAGGCACTAAAGACCACTGAGGGAAGAGCATGGGAGGGATGTTTTTCAAATTTCCTAACTACCTTAAGGCAGAAAGAATATGGTCAAAGATCTGGTCAAAGCATCCAGGCACATCCTAATAGTATGAGTGGGCAAATTGCTCAATCTTTTTGCCATTAGTTTGCTTATCTAAAATGGAAATAATGTTGCCTAATTTAAATGATTATTTTTTTTGTTTTTGAAAGAAAGAAAAAGAGAAGAAAGAAAGTGAGAGTGAAAGAAAGAAAAAAAAAAGAATGTAAGAGAGAAAGAAAGAGGAAGAGAAAGAGGGAGAGAGAACGGGATTCTTTTGATGATTAAATAAGAAAAAATACATAAAGTGCTTAACAGATACCTAGGTGCTTAATAAATGTTGCCTGTGTTGCTCCTTAAAAGTCCATTTTTATTGTATGATTCAACTTAGATAAAATATTCAGAAATAGACAAATCTATAGAAAGAGAAAGCAGATTAGTGGTTACCAGGGTCTTGAAGAGTGGTACAGGAATGGGTGGCATGGAATTTCTTTTTTGGGTGATGAAAATGTTCTAAAATTGATTATGATGGTTGCACACCACTGAATATACCAAAAACTATTGAATTACATACTGTTTATTTTTTTGAGATGGAGTCTCACTCTGTCGCCCAGGCTAGAGTGCAGTGGCATGACCTCGGCTCACTGCAACCTCTGCCTCCTGGGTTCAAGTGATTCTCCTGCCTCAGCCTCCTGAGTAGCTGGGATTACAGGTGCCCACGACTATGCCAGCTAATTTTTGTATTTTTAGTAGAGATGGGGTTTCACCAAGTTGACGAGGCTGGTCTCAAACTCCTGACCTCAAGTGATACACCCACCTTGGCCTCCCAAAGTGCTAGAACTACAGGGGTGAGCCACCACGCCTGGCTTGAATTGCATACTTTGGATGTGTGAATTGTATGGTATTTAAATTGTATCTCAGTAAAGCTGTTACGAAAAAAGAGTCACGATGACTATTGGGAGAAAAAAGGTTCATTATAGATCAGTCATCCTTGGATACATCTAATCTTTCTACTGATCTACAGCAGAGATCTGGTAAGCACTGAATGAGATTATCAGTTTAAGAGTACTGTGAAAAATTTAACAGTGACAAAAGAAATGTATTCAGATGCTAAAATCCTAATTGGAGAAATAAAGAAAGACATGAATAAATGGACACACAGTACTCCTGCTGGGCAAAGCTAAAACTGTGAGAAAGACAATACTCTTTAGTTAATGTACAGACTTAATGCAATCTAAAAATTCTGCAGGATACTTTACAGATCTTGACAAACTTATAGTGAAATTCACCTGGAAGAATAAAAAGACAAAGATGCCAAAATATATTATTTTATGTAATGATGGTAGATAACCTCTCAGATTTTAAACTTTATTACAAAGCCACACATATACAAAGACTGTTTGACATTGGGTCAAAAACAAAGATTGATCAAGGAAATAGTATATTTTAGAGAAAAATAGCCAAACTCTTATTTTAAAAAAAAAACTTCTCTGGTAGACTAAAACACACACATAAAGAGAGGAAAAATAATAAATGTTATTGGAAAAATTAGTAAGAAAAGTAAAGCTGGATATGTGGTATGTATAAGCTGTGAAACTAGAAAAAGAAAAACAGAACAGCATTGTCTCTCTAGCTATTGCGGCCATTGAAATAATGAGGTGTCATCAAAGCCAGAATGATGTGGTCAGAACTAGGATGTTGGGTTCAAATATATGACTAAAAGTCTTTTGCACTCTGTGCTATAGTAAAATGAAGATCAAAAAAAAAAGGAAATATTCAAAAGGGAAAAATCTGCAGTGAGCAGAACTTTTATTATGCTGGTGCAAAACTAATTGCAGTTTTTGTCATAAAAGAATGGCAAAATAATTTTGGCAAAAACTGCAATTAGTTTTGCACCAGCCTAATAAAACACACTAGTCAAAACAAATAAATAATAAAACATATAAGATCAATGTGTGAAGCTTACTTGATAAGTTCTCATGGTCAAAGAGAATGGATAACATGCACAGTAGAGAACACACTGAGTATATAATTACATAACAAAACATACGACTTCAGCCAAATACAAATTAAAACACAAAGCTTTCTCCAACTTGGTAGTCATGTATATAATAAAGACAACTGTTTGTTAGGAAACAGGTCACCATGTAAATTGTTACTGGCAATGTTGATTTCCAGAACATACTATAACAATTTGCCCAGGTAATTTCATTTAGAAATATGCTTCCAAAGATATACAATAAATGAAAATAAATTGTGCAAAAATGTTCACTATGTTGCTATTTAAATATTCTTCTACTGTATACATATATCTGTAAATCACCATGTTATATGCTTAGGGGATTCAATTATGTATAAAGCAGTGTAATCACTGCCCTCGTGGAACCTATAATATAACAGGGAAGGCAATTGTATGTTTAGCTTTTTCTTTCATGGAAATAGAGGCGTAGTATTACAGGAACAAAGAAGAGGGACTGCTTTTATTCCTGGGGAGTGGATCAGAGGAGCCATGGGGAGAAGAAAGGTTTCATGGAAGAGGTAGCACTAAACATCAGCCTTGAAAGGTGAGTAGAGTTTGATAAAGGATGAGAGTGGTTAAAAGAGAAAAGGGCATTCTATGAAAAATTCCAAATACTCAATAAATGGGGGATGGATAAACACACTTTTGGATATTAACAGGCAAAATGTCTATGTAATCACCAGAAACAACCAAAAGAAAATATGTTCGTGAACTAACTTCAAGGCACATAAAACCATGTCTCTACATTAAAAAGGTTAGGCAGGCACTCAGCATGCTAGATATCCACAATGTTTGATTCAGTAAGGTTGCTCAAGTTCCACAATTTTCAAAAGTCAACAACACTATATAAAGGTGAGTGCTAAGTCAAACTTACAGGCATTTGCTCTGATCTTTCTCTGGGATTAAACTCTCAGGGTCAGGAGGGCTGTGAGCACTGGGTTCCCGCAATGTCTTCAGGAAGTAAGAGTGGTAGTTGTTTGTGGCTACTGCAGGGGGCTGTATTCTGTGCTTCCTCCACTCTTATATCTCATAGGAACACAAGTTATCTGCTTGATGTGTCACTATCTCCCCCCACTCCCACCACACCTTCAGCCTCTCTCCCCCTCACACCCTAGCTCACTAAATCCTCTTCTATTTCAACAAAACAATCACAATGCTTAGTTTCCCAAATCCCTGAGTAATGGTACAGGAGTTAGGAGGGCTCAGAACATCTGTCTTATTTTACTAAGTCTTCTGACGGGGAAAAAGAACAGCACCCGGGATTGGGAACCTTAGTTTATGTAAGCTTGGAATTCATCAGCTCTGATTTCTGCCTGCTACGTTCTTACCCAAATTTATTGTGTGTTCCCTCTGTGAACATAAAATAGAAATGTGAAAAGCAATTTAGAGTTACTCAAAGAAAAACTTGTCTCTCTGCCTGAAGTTTTTTAAGTTATAGGTCCCAGGCAGACATGTCAAAATAGACCAGGTTTTCACTGAGAGCCACAAAATCAGTGGCTCTCAGTGAAAAGGCCCATTCCATTGTTGATGCCTCCCCCCCCCCCGCCCGACTCTTTGTGGGACTTCAACAAATTGCACGAGGCTACTATACTCTTTCACAATTTCTTGTTATTTTTTTAAGGAGACCTTCAGCATTTCACTCATCTACTCCGATGATTTCTCCTGCAAAGACTGAGGCATTTAGCTTCTTGGACTTCTCTCAATACAAATGACCACTCATGGGCCAACTGTGTGGTGTTCAAGACAAGCAATATACATCATGTAATAAAGAATCATTCTTCCCTGAGGGAATCTGAGGCTAATTGAAAGATTACTGTGTAATAGGCTCCCTTTTCTTAATCATATCTTGTGTTTGTGCAAATGTTTAAAAAAATCCTCCCATCAATTTATTTTTATCTAAATGCCACTCAACTCTATTATAATAATTTTATTGTCCTAACATCCCTGTGAAATCAGTAAATCAGTGATGGAACAAACAGGTCTGCATTGATTCGAATCACACACTATGTTCAGGTTCCCAAATTAGAAGGAGCAGTGGTCAGATTGTCTGAAGAGATGGAACCTGGCCGTGGCACTAACTAGCTGTCTGACCATTAGCTAATAACACCCCGTTTCTGGTCCTCAGTTTCCTCTTTTGTAAGGCAAGAGATTGGAGAGACAATTTTCAGAGGTTTTTTTCCACTTCTAGGATTCAATGAGTCAAAGTTTGGAGACTTATTTCAGAGGCAACCAGCTACGCACAAAAGGTAGTATTACAAAGTAGGAAATATATTGGCTTTGTAGCAAAAATACTTGGGCCTGAATCTTGGATTTATCACTAACTAGTAGTGCTACTTTGGCCGAGTAATCCTCACCTTTCCTCTATAAAATGGAAATAGAAATCCCTTATATGCTTATTGTGATGATTAAATAAGAAAACATAGGTAAAGCAAATGGCATGTCATGAATTGTCAATAAATAGTAGCCACACTTAACTGCTTGATAGGCCAGCACACTGGAACATTCTCTCCAGAACATATTTGTACATTTCTTATCTATAAATAATCTTTCTATATCTAAAAATAAAATGGATCTTCTCCACGTTTTCAGTTAGAGAATGGATTATCAAGAGTGTAATTACTATATTAACAAGTTGATATTACGTACAATGAAAATGAAGTTTATGACTAGTCCAAAGTCATACAGGGAGTTAACAAAAGAGCTGTCTAGAATCTAGGTCATCAAATCCCCAGGATGGTGTATTTTACACACCCAACTGATACTCTTTCCAATAGGCCATATTGCTATTAACAGTTTGTGGTTAATAGCACAGTCTGCTATTAACAGACAAAATTAATAATGATTTTTATACACTGTATTACTTAGCTAAGTGTATCAAGAAGAGAAAAACAGAATACTGGAAATCTCAGTAACTCAAGCTAAAACACTTTTTCTAAATTTCAAGACAAAATAACTAAACAAAAACATTTGAGTAATTGAGGGAACAGCAAGACAAATGAATATTACTATTTATCTCGACATCTACCTTTGTCTCCCTTCAAGTTAATCTGATCATCTGAATGAAGGGTACCACTGTCTGGCCAGAATCCTACAAGTAATCCTTAATACTGTTATATCTCCTTCTACTTCACCTCCTCTCTCACCTAAATTTAACCAAGTCCTTCTAATTCTGTCTTGCAAATTCCTCTTGATTCTGGTCAATTCTTTGTACCCCACTTTAACAGGTCATCATCTTTTCTCACCTGGACTACTACAAGAACCTGTTAACTCATCTCCATTTGGCTGTTGTTACTACCTGAAAATCAATTATGTATAGCTAGTTGATCTTTTTAGATGAAAACAAGAATATGTACTGAAACTTGAAATTTTTATATAGTATATTTGTGTAACTTATCTTGTACACCTTTTTTCTTTGAATCACTATCTCATTTTTATTCGACTAATTTGCTATATGTATATTTCTGTTTTTTTCCACAAAAGCTATCAGATGTTATGACTACAAATATATTTTTTTCAAAATAATAAAATATGCAAGATTAATTTATTCAAAAATACTTACTGGATGTCTATCATGTCCTAGACGCTAGGGATGTATAGTCAACAAGACAGACAATATCTCTGTTCTCATAAACATGTATACTAGTGGACAGAGACAGATAATTAGCAAACATATATAATACAAGGGCAAATGCTATAATAAAAATGTTAAATACCATGATGAAAAGTAAATAAGGCTTTATAGTTAAAGAGAATGAACCAGGCACTCATGCTTATCTATAAATGACATAAAATAATTATTTTAGTGTCATAAATCCATGAGGAAAAAGGAAAACAGGAAAGAGTATGAGACAGCAACAGAAAGGCAAAAGAGCAAATATCAGCTGATTACCAGATGTAATAAACTGGAATTTTAAACCAGCATTGAGGAAATTAAGAACAATTTGCACCAAGGAATCATCAGGTACCTCTGTAAGTAAGGGTGAAAGTAGAGCTGAAAACAGAGGGATTGGTTGAAAGATGGTTTAAGAACCAATAGGCCTCCAATTCCCCTCTTCATTATTCACAGCCGGTCATTTCCCTACATACTTCTCTCTTACGGAAGAGTAGAGATTTAGTCTCTGATAAATAAACAGAGAGTGTTAGGATTTGGTGTCTCATACAAAGCTGGCTGTGAGATTACGTGAACATCTAGCTGTATACTACATATTGAGATCACCAACCATCTTTTCTAAAATGGCTCCCAAAAACCTAGAACCAAGGTCTATATTTCCCACAAGGAAAAGTGGAAGATTATTTACTGGGAGAATCCGAGCAACCTTATAGTAAATTATGTAAAAATAATTAGAAGATCACCAAAGGAAGAGATACAGCCAAATCATCCTATAGTGACACCTACCATGACAAAAACTTTTAATCAGCTTTTTTGTGTCCCATTCAAACATAACCAAACATCTAAGGATTCCCAGATGTGATTTCTAAAAATACTACGATGAGAAGAAGACAAGGAAAGAAAACAATTTAAGGAAAGAGATTGCAGTGAAATGATCACTTAAAAATCATTAAGATTATCAGAAATATAAAAGAAGATATTGTAGTCATTAAAGAACAGTATACTATTAAAAATGAACATTAAATAAAAGAACTCTTAGATATTTTAAGTGGTAGCAGAAATGAAATTTCACTAGAAATAGTGGAAAATGTAGTTGAATTTTTTTGGAAAAACCAGACAAAAGAGACAAAATATTAAAAATAAGAAATAAAATATTTTTTAAATTAGAGGATCAAACCAGGAGGTCCAACATAGAAACTATAGGTTTTCATGAAAGAGAAGAGAGCAAATGCAGGGGACAAAATCATGAAATAAATCAATCAGAAAAATCTCAGAACTGAAGAAATGGTTTCTAGATTAAAAGGGAAATTGAGTTCCTAGCAAAACTGATAAAAGTTGACCCACACTAACACATCATATTTAAAGTTAAGAACCAAGCGAAGATTATATTTGAATGATGGAAACTGGGCAGAAACGCAAATGTAAGTAAGGGCCAGAGACGACCATAATTGCATTGGGAATGTGTACCCCTATATCTAACCCATCAAAGTTTGCCTGCTTTACTCTAAAGGGACGTTCAGTATTCAAAGGCTTCTCTCTATTTGCACTGTTCCATCTTAGTCCAATCCACTATTAATTATCTTTCTCATGGATTACTATAAGGGCCTGTAACTGGGCTCTCTATCTCCACTCTGGTTCCCTGTAGCACATTACCCAGACAGCAGCCAGAAGTGTAAATTGCAGTGTCAATCAGACCCTTTCTCTCCTCTTCTTAATCTCCCAATGGCTTTTCATTTCATCCAAAATTAAATCTAAATTCTTCACACTGCCTCTGGACTGTCCATAATATGACCCTTCACTGTCTTTTGACCTCATCGTTAGTCTTTTCCACTACTTTTAGCCACACTGATCTTCTTCATGTTCTATGTGCATGCCCAGCACATTTACAGCTTAGGGCTTTTGCACCTGTAAGTCTTTTCCTTAAGATCTTTTCATGGCTATTTCCTTCTCATCACCTAGGTCTCAGCTCATTTGTCACTTTCTCAGAGAAAAATTTCCTAATCAGCTTATCTAAAGTATTCACTGAGAGTTCTAGCAGGGGTTTCAAAATAGCTAATTAGAGGCATCTTGTGCTCATCTCCTCCACTAAGAAGAAGCAAAATAATGAGTAAATTCTCTCATTTTCAAGTAGATCATCCAAGAGAGAATGCTGGAATTCAAGAGAAAAGTGACAGGAAACACCTAAAGCAAGGACAGAGAGGAAAGCAAGGCAGCTTCCTGCTCAATTGAGATTGGCTGAAAGCCTACAAATACTCCCCATTGTGTGGAAAGAATAAGGAGGGACCCCCAGCAGATTACATTCCCTCTGTGAACTCCTGAAATCCTAGCCACAGAAAAACCTCTAGACTTTCACAGGCCTGAAATTAACATAGGGAGTTGCCTGGAGACAACATGATGGCATTATTTTAGGGAATGAGCTTGTTATGGGTCCCACAGTCACCCCAGGTCCTAAGCAGCTACAGCAAGGAACGATTTTCAGAGTGCAATCTCTTTAATAATTGGTGCTGTGAAAATTGGATTGCCATATGCAGAAGAATAAAACTGGACCTCTATCTTTCACCTTATATAAAAATCAACTCAAGATGAATTAAAGACTTTTATTAGTCCATCTTGTGTTGCTATAAAGGAATACTTGAGACTAGATAATGTACAAAAAAAGAAGATTTATTTGGCTCCTAGTTCTGCAGACTGTACAAGCACGGCACCAGTAACTGCTCAGCTTCTGGTGGGTCCTCAGGAAACTTTTACTCATAGCAGAAGGTGATGCGGGGAGCAGGCAGGTCATATGGATCATCTCCATGATTCAAACACCTTCTATTCAGCCCCACCTCTAACACTGGGGATCACATTTCAACACAAGGTCTGGAGTAGACAAACATCGCCACTATATCAAGACTTAAGTGTAAGACCTGAAACTATAAAACTATGAGATGAAAACATAGGGGAAACACTTCAGGAAGTTACCCTATATGGGATAAAAAGGGGAGGAGACTTCAGTTCCGGGAGCTGCCCAACCCTTTCCCTGAAAACTTGTGAATAATCCACTCCTTCTTTAGCACCTAGTCACCAAATAACTATAAATGTATTCAGTTGAGGAGCCCATGCCACTGCTCTGCCTATGGAGTAGCAATTCTTTTATTCCTTTACTTTCTTAATAAGCTTGCTTTAACTTAAAAAAACACACACACACTTCAGCACATTGGTCTAGGCAAACATTTTATGCCTAAGACCTCAAAAAGCACAAAAAACAAAACCAAAAACAGACAAATGGAACTATATTAAAATCAAAAGCTTCTGCACTGCAAGGAAACAATCAACAGGGTGAAGAGACAATCTGTTGAATGAGAAAATATTTGCAAACTATCCATCTGACAAGCAACTAATATCCAGAATATACAAGGAACTCAAACAACTCAATAATATTAAAACAAATAACCCCACTAAAAAGTGGGCAAATGACATGAATAATTTCTCAAAAGAATACATATAAATGGACGACAGGTATATAACAATGTTCAACATCACTAATCATCAGGAAAATGCAAATCAAAACAACAATGAGATATCGTGATACACCAGTTAGCATGGCTATTACTATTATTATTATTATTATTGAGACAGAGTCTCGCTCTGTCACCAGGCTGGAGTGCAGTGGCACAAGCTCGACTCACTGCAACCTCCACCTCCCAGGTTCAAACAGTTCTCTGCCTCAGCCTCCTGAGTAGCTGGGATTACAGGTGCCTGCCACCACTCCTGGTTAAATTTTTTTTAAAGTGATGGAGTTCCTATTTTTTTTTTAATTGTACTTTAAGTTCTGGGGTACACGTGCAGATCTTGCAGGATTGTTGCATAGGTACACACGTCATGGTGGTTTGCTGCCTCCATCCCCCCATCACCTACATCAGACATTTCTCCCAATATTATCCCTCCCCAACCTCCCCACCGCCCACTTTCCCTCCCCTAGTCCCCTACACCCCAACAACCCCAGTGTGATGTTCCCCTCCCTGTGTCCATGTGCTCTCATTGTTCAACACCAGCCTGTGAGTGAGAACATGCAGTGTTCGGTTTTCTGTTCTCGTGTCAGTTTGCTGAGAATGATGGTTTCCAGATTCATCCATGTTCCTACAAAGGACATGAACTCATCCTTTTTATGGCTGCATAGTATTCCATGGTGTATATGTGCCACATTTTCTTTGTCCAGTCTATCATTGATGGGCATTTGGGTTGGTAATTTTTTGCATTTTTAGTAAAGATAGGGTTTCACCAACTTGGCCAGGCTGGTCTTAAACTCCTGACCTTGTGATCCACTTGCCTAGGCCTCCCAAAGTTCTGGCATTACGGGAGTGAGCCACTACACCTGATCCTAGGTGGCTATTATTAAAAAGACAAAAAGTAACAGATGCTGGTGAGGAAAATGGAACTTATACAGCCTTGGTGGGAATGTAAACTAGTATAACCATTATGGAAGACAGTACAATTTCTCAAAAAACTCAAAATAGAATCACCATACAATCCAGCAATCCCACTACTGAGTATTAATCCAAAGGAAAAGAAATTAGTATATCAAAGGGATACCTACACTTGCATGTTTATTGCAGCTAATAGCAAAGACATAGAGTCCACTACTGCAATTGCAGTGGTACCACCCTAACAATACTCAGATTGGGGAAGGAACAAGAGGCCTAGTCAATACGTTGGCACCTCCAGCATTTTGTTGCCACCATATGGAGAGAAGTCCAGTCCCTTTTCATTGGGAACCCCCACCTCCCACTCCACCAGTCAGGGCACCTGGCTCATGACCACAGAACTGTCGTCCCAACCATAGCTGAGCATACTGACTGGTAGTAGCCTGGAGTTTTCCTAGGGAGAGGTTTTCGGAGGCATCCAACAGCCCCTCTGCCACTGCCACAGCAGCATTTCCTTCCCTGCTGCAGTCAGTCTGGGAAAGAAACAAAGAGCCTGGGGGCTACACCTAAGCATCTAGCACACTACAGTCACCATATGAAGAGGAGACCAATCGCTCCTCCTTGTGAGCCTTCAACACCCTACTCCCCAACAAGCTAGGCCAGCAGTGCAGATACCCGACCCCACTCACTGAACACTCCCAGTAACTGTGGCTCCATGTTTCTTAGAGATGGAGCTCCTAGGGGAAACAAAAAGCTCTCTGCCATTGCCTCTGCAGTGGTACTGCCCCTGCTGCCCTCAGACACTGTTCAAAAAAAACATATACATGCAGCCAACAAGCATATGACAAAACGCTCAACATCACTCATCATTAGAGAAATGCAAATCAAAACCACAAGGAGATACCATCTCAGATCAGTCAGAATGGCTATTGTTAAAAAGTTAAAAAATAACAGACACTGGCGAGGCTGCAGAGAAAAGGAAACACTAGCTGGGCATGGTGACTCACGCCTGTAATCCCAGCACTTTGGGAGGCTGAGGCAGATGGATTGCTGGAGGTTGCAGCTCTAGACCAGCCAACATGGCAAAACCTCGTCTCTACTAAAAATAAAAAAAATTAGCTGGGCATTGTGGTGGGCGCCTGTAATCCCAGCTACTCGAGAGACCGAGACAGGAGAATCGCTTGAACCCAGGAGGAGGAGGTTGCAGTGAGCTGAGATCACACCACTGCACCCTAGCCTGGATGACAGAGTGAGAAGAAAAGAAAAAAAAAGAAAAGAAAAAAAAAAGGAAAATAGGAAAGGAAAGGGAAGGGAGGAGAGAGAGATAGAGAGAGAGAAAGAAAGAAAGAGAAAGGAAAGAAAGAAAGAGACAGAGAGAAAGAAAGAAAGAAAGAGAGAGAGAGACAAAGAGGGAGGGAGGAACGGGAGCACTTACACACTGCTAGTGGGAGTGTAAATCAGTTCAGCCACCGTAGAGAGCAGTTTGGAGATTTCTCAAAGAACTTAAAGCAGAACTACCATTCAACCCAGCAATCCTATTACTGGGTATATACCCAAAGAATATAAATCATTCTACCATAAAGACACAGGGACGTGTATGTTTATTGCAGCACTATTCACAATAGCAAAGACATGGAATTAACCTAAATGCCCATCAATAGTAGACTGAATGAGAAAATGTGATACATATATACTATGGAATCAATGTAAATGCCCATCAATGACAGATTAGATAAAGAAAATGTGGTATATATACACCATGGAATTCTATGTATCCATAACAAAGAACGAGATCATGTCTTTTGTGGGAACATGAATGGAACTTGAGGTCATTATCCTTAGCAAACTAATGCAGAAACAGAAAACCAAGTATCACATGTTCTCCCTTATAAGTGGAAGCTAAATGTTGAGAACCCATGGTCACAAAGAAGAGAATAACAGACACTGGGAATTACTTGAGGGTGGAGGGTGGGAGGAGGGAAAGAAGCAGAAAAAATAACTATTGGATACTAGGCTTAGCACCAGGATGCTGAAATAATCTGTAGAACAAACACCTATGATGCAAGTTTACCTATATAACAAAACTGCATATGTACTCCTGAACCTAAACTTAAAAACAATGTCACAGAGTCAACCTAAGTGTCTGTCAATGGATGGATGAATGAATAAAGAAAACATGACGTATACACAAAATGGAATACTATTAGGCCATTCAAAAGAATGAAATCATGTCATTTGTAGTAACATGGATGGAACTGAAGATCATTATGTTAAGTGAAATGAGCCATACAGAAAAAGCAATATTTATTGTTTACATGGGGATTAAAAAGCTTATCTCATGGAGATAAACAATAGAATCATAGATATCACAGGCTGGAAACAGTGGGTGCATTGGAGAGGGGATGGAGATTTGGTCAATGTTTACAAACATACAATTAATTAGATAAAAGAAATAAGTTCTAATACTTGATAGGTGAGTAGGGTGACTATAGTTAGCAACAATGTATCGTATTTTTCAAAGTAGCTGGAAGAGAGGGCTTGATTGTTCCCAACACATAGAAATGATAAACACTTATGGTGATAGATAACCCAAATACCCTAATTTGACCATTGCACACTCTATGCGTGTAATGAATATTCACTATACGGAATTAATAACTTGGATTGCCCCTGCAAGAGACCCCTGGAGATACAGACTCTCTTGGATTCCCAAGAACATTCAGATTGGTGATAATGGATTTCCTTTCCTTACAGGTCATATGACAGGCCTTGTTAGGGAGGTAGTAATTGTCTTAGTCTACTTAGCTGGGCTGACATAACAAAAATACCATAGATAGGTAGTTTAAACATGATAAATCTAGTTTCACAGAGCTCAGGAGGGTGGAAGTCCAAGATCAAGTTGCTAGCATGATTAGTTTCTGCTGAGGGTTCTTTTACTGGCTTGCAGATTATCATCTGCCTTCTCATTGTGTCCTCACCTGGTTGTGGGGTAGGAGGGAGAAGAGAGGGCTCTCTAGTTTCTCTTCTTATAAGGGCACTAATTCCATCATGAATGCCTCACCCTCATGACCTCACCTAAGCCTAAACAAAGGTTCTAGTCTCCGAATACAATCATTTGTGAGGTTAGGGCTTCAACATTTGAATTTGAGGAAACACAATTCAGCCCACAGCAGTAAGAAAACTGATAGAGGAAAGTGGCAACATGGCAGGCAAGATTATCAGGGGATGCAATTGACTGAATAGAGGTCCTAATCACATTTTCCTCTAGATTTGTATATCTGTGGAGCTCACTGAAGAACTCTTATGTTTCCAGTTTTTCAACTCCCAGCACTCCCTTCTTCATCCTACTACCCTTCCAAACTACTCTGTGATAAATCAAGGATTATCATATTCTAAAGTGTTCCAATGGGATTAAGTTCCATAAACAGGGAAGGAATTTCTTATGTTTAATATATAAGAAATCTATTACCCATCGTAGGGAAGTAATATACTCATAGTCTTACTATGGAACACTTTAGAATATAATAATCCTTGATTTTCAAGCCAGATTTGACACACATAGTTCTTATCTTGCAGCAGAAAGCTTTTCCTTCTGAGTAGTTGGATATTTTCTGAATAGACCCAGGCCTCAGGTTGGTTATGAGATAATTCAACAGAGATTTATAGGATGCTAAAATGCTAGATCGCTGTAACTCATACTCTGTACTTCACTATTATTTCCATCTTTCTGGATACTCTATCCCAGTAACTGAAAATTAGAACCCCCCCACCTCCGTCCACCAACCTCCAAACATCATTAGGGAAGAAGCACACTGTGTACTTGTTCCCTTGGCACCTCAGGTGGCAAAATTTTATCCTTTCTCAAGCCAATTAAAAGTTTGCAAGCACTTTGTTCCCCTGCCAGCTGTCTTTAAGGACAGCATACTTCCTAAGTCCCACATCACCATAAATATTACTTAACATAGATCAATAACTCCATATCACATTTGAAAATATCAAGATTACTACTGAGATTGAAACATTGATTAGAAAAGAGCCCCAATGATTTCCTGATTATGAAGCAATTATGGATGTGGAAACTGTCACCTTCCTAAACCTCAAGTCCTCCAGGAAGGCTTTTAGGATTAGAAACTCACCCAACGTTGACTACTCAGTTGCTCCACCTTGCTTTCTATTGTTTGCCCTTGTTCAGTTGTTGCCTTTGAAAACACAATTTTGGAATGCAAAATTGTCAATGTGCATGTGTATGCTCTTTCCAACTAACTTGTGTGTTCCATATAGATGTTTCTGAATATAGTCTTGACTGTCTGTGCTTTATGTGTTCTAAATTTCATTTTCATACATGTCTTTTCACTGATATAATAATCAGAAGTTGTGGGGAAGCATAAGAACTAAGGGTTGACCAAATGTAGCTCATGCACCAAATATCACATGCTGAAACTTTGATGCCCAAATATCTCGCTTCTATGTACCCGTTAATATTTCCCCATATCCCAGTTTCTCCCTTATGTTGCTGCCAACAAAACCATAATAAACTGATCATTAAGGTGTGACCTCAGAATGAAGGAAAATATAATTCTTCTCAAGAACATCTACATATAAGAACTCTTAGAGGAGATGGTAAGCAATGAACTTGATACTTGAGATTGGATGGAACAGGGATGCTGTAGGTAAAATGGCCTTTGTTGTCCCCCTCTTCCCAGCATTTCCTATCATTTCTGATAAGGATGTTGGTGGGAGAAGAACACAAAAAAGTAAGAAGGGGCATCATTGGACCCTTTGGCTTCCCTCTGCCAACTGGGTGAGAATTGGAGAAGAGAGGAGACCTAAAGGTTGCTTCTCTCACTTCATTTCTTTTTCCCTAATCCTGAAGAAGAATTGCAATATTGTCTCCTCCCATTAATGAAGCAACGAATAAGTGGATAGCCTGGTGGCTCACCTCAGAGAGGTTGCCAATGAAACCATAAGGATTGGCTTCAATTTAGTTGACAAGCTGTTAAATGTTTCTAGCGTTTTTCACAAACTTTTATTAGACAGATTACTTAAAGCTGTTTTATCCTTTTTCTCCCTATTTTCCCATTTCTTCACCTCAAACAAGACTGTACCTCCACCACCATCTCCAGGTGACCTCTCTTAGCTAAACACTCTTCTGTAATAAGCCCCTTACCCACACATACGACATAGGTGAACCGATTTGGTAGAATGTAATTTTATTGCCATGAACTCTCTTAGCTGGAAATTGGGAAACTTTATGAATTATATATCAAAATACAAATACAAAACGCACTGTGTTCATTGAAAATAAATTGTGCTATTTCTTTTTTTTTTTTGAAAGAAAGAAAAAGAGAGGAAAGAAAGTAAGAGTGAAAGAAAGAAAAAAAGAATGTAAGAGAGAATGAAAGAGGAAGAGAAAGAGGGAGAGAGAACAGGATTCTTGTTCTATTGCCCAGACTAGAATGCAGTCTAAAAATGGGTATTAAAAACCTCTTTTATGCCAATAATTGTACTTAACAATGGAGACAGGAAGGAATAAGAGATGAAAATAACAAACAAGCAGCCAACCAATATTTTATTTAAAGCTGTGAAATGCTA
>CAUYLG010049256.1:0-42167 GCA_963573385.1 Cacajao melanocephalus
AGTTAATTATGCATTGCAATAAGTGTTTTTAAAAGAAAAAGCCCAATTAATATAATTTCTCAAATACTTCAGAAAATAAGCCTTTTTTTTTTTTTTTTTTTGGTTTTCATTTAAAATTCCTGGCAATAAATATCAGCCACAACTAATGAGGGGGACAACAGATTTTAATTAAGTCTTTACATGATATAATGTCTTACAAAGTAGTTTCCAAAGTAACATTTAGAGACATTAACAGTCTCACTAAGAAAAAAAAAATGTGCCTTTGCTAAACAGCATTTTGAGACATTTCCTATCACACAGAAATCTCTGATTATCTGAAAAGAAATATCCTATTGATATTATGCCAAGAGAAATACCTGAGAAATCTGGTACATTCTGCTACCAAAGAACTATGTTATAGGAAAAAAAAATTACAGTCATAAGATACATCTGAGTTGTGTATCTTTAGAAAAAGCATTTGACCTCTTCAAGCTAAATTTCTTCTTTAGTAACAGAGTTACCACTGCCTTCAAATAGTTGTTTAGAGGATTACAGTTAGTTATAATGTAATGGCTTTTTAAAATCAACATTTTTTAGAGCTATTATAAAAATCAAATGTGTTTATTTAGTCCTTAGATGAATCAAACTGTTTCAAACTAAAACATTTTGGTTACTAAATAAAAAACTGCATTCTAGCACACATCCTGGAGCCCTGCCCATTTCTTTGAAAAATATATATAAACATATGACCATACTATAGATCAGATATCTGCAAAGCACAGCCAAGGGGACAAATCCAACTGGCTGCCTGTCTTTGTAAATCAAGATCTATCAGGACACAGCCAAGCTCGTTATACTATGTATTAGCTATGGCTGCTTTTGCATTACAACACCAGAGCTGAATAGCTGTTAACAGAAACCCTACAGCCAACAAAGCCAAAAATATTTACTATTAGCACTTTACAAAAAAAGGATGCTGATCCTTGCTATAAATTGTTGTAAATTGGACAGCGTATCCACATTAGAAGAAAAAAAAAATGAAAGAAATATTAAAATATGCACCTAAATGTAATCCCTCACAACACCATTCCAAAATCTTAAAAAATCTAAACCCAACTGCAATCAAAACTAAATATGAAGCTTCTGGTTACATAAAATTTAAAAATACACAAGGATATTACTAGTTTAGAGTAACAAAGTATATCTTATTACCTCTTAAAATTAATTCAAGCTAATTCTATTTTTAAAAGTACTTATATCTGCTTTATACAAATTATGTTTTTACCTGCTAATGGCTTGCTCCTCATCAGTTATTCCAGTCTCCCTGAATGCCCTGTTTGATTCGGCCAAACTCAAGGCAATTGCTCTCTGAAGATCATCTTTATCATCTCCAGTGAGATCAATCACATCTGAAAAGCAAAACTATCTTTCTCAAAATTAAAAGTAAAACAAAATGAAAGGTAATTCTTATTATGGAGATTTTATACCCAATATACTCTTTAAACCAGTCAGTATCAACTAATTTTATATTTCTAAAAGCCTATCTAAAAATAAATCGAAACACATTTTTAACTGGTTATACTCGGTAACTCAATGTTCTTTTCAATAAAACATACCTAAAGCAGTAAGCAGAAATATATTTCACTGCAAAAGAATCTGTGTATTTACTATGACGTCTCTTATTAAAAGTTAACAGGCAGAAAGACTGCTGAGAACAGTTTATCAACAAAAGTTGAAATCAACGCAATTAAACATTTACATTTCTGCTTTGAGGTTAACCCAATCACATACACATTACATTCTGTCTATACTATTCCTGTCTAGACATTATCAAATTACAATAATTAACAATGAGCTCTCAAAAATCGATGTTTCAGAAACTGACCACAGATGTATGTTTATATATACATTTTTTAAATTATGGAAGAATGTGCCAAACTATTAACAGTGGTTAACCCTGAGGAAAGGAGTTATAGGAGGAAGAAGTATAAGGCTCTTTCACTTTCTATTTAAACACTTCTATACCATCTGAATTATTCAATAAACATGCAATCCTTTTAATTTAAAACAAGATTCTCATTTCACAAAAATGAAGAAAGATACAAGTGAATGAAACTAGCCCTCTCCTAAAAAAAGATAATAGCCTTGATGCTATGAGTATTAATTTTTTTCCCCAAAGAATAAAGGTTACAATTAATACTGCCTTCAATAAAAAAGACTTTTAATCCAATTTCCCAAAATACATTGGTCAATTTCCTTAACCCAGAAGATGCCAATGATAAATATTCCCATTATCATTTAAACAATGATAGAAACCATAGCATATTGTTAAGTAGGGAAGTGGTAGCAGGTTATAAAACAATATGATCAGAAAGAAAAACTATCTGTTATTATCTTTGCATGGCTGGGATTATGCTTACTTGTATTTTGGACATGTTTTGCCTTCATTTTACTTATGTGTAATTTAAATTTTCTTTATTTTTTAGAGACAAGGTTTCACTCTGTCACTCAGGCTGGAGGGCAGTATCATGATCATAGCTCACTGCAATCTCAAACTCCTGAGCTCCAGTGATCTTCCCGCCCTAACCTCCAGAGTAGCTAGGACTACAGGCATGCACCACTTGGCTGATTTTCTTTTTAATCTTTTATAAATACGAAGTTTTGCTTGTTGCCCAGGCTGGTGTATTTTAGACATGTTAAAAATATTTTCTTTTGTAATCATACAATTTTAGAAGAGGAAAAAAAACAGGATAGAAGATGGAAGATAAGGTGCCTTTATTTTACCATCTGGCTATACAGTTTTATATAGATGCCAGAAAACTTTATTATATATTTAATGAAAAAAAGTAATGTATAGGGATGGTTTCCAGTGTCTACTTCTATTTTTCTCCTCACGTTCTCTAAACAGTAGTCTGTAAGGAGATTTAAAATATTAAAAAGTATAGCTGATCATGGAAGGAAGTGGTAGTGTTTTTTAAAATGTCTTTAGAGAGTATAATAAAACCTCACGAAAATGTGTTAAGTAGGGCACCCCCAAAAATTCAAGCAAGTAAAATGTGAAAGATTTATATAGCACAGAAATTGAAATGGTGAAACACTTTACAGACAACAGCAGGCCAAAGGTTTAATAAGTCTGGCTACAAAATCCAAGTCCACCCAGGCCACAGCTAAAGATGAGTGTAACTTGGAACTGGACAGTCGAGCATAAATACTGATGAAGCAGCAGCAAGGACTAAAAAGGTATAAAATGCCTCATAAAAATGAAAGCTATCTCAGTTATTAAAATGGCCAAAACTTAGGTAAGTGAAGACAGGATAATGAAAAGCGGAAACAATTTGAAAATCACAGAGAAGCAGAAAAATAGGTTTTAGATATGTGATAAGCGGTCCGATTCCATTATCTCATTCTAAGTTTCCTTTCTTCAACTATAATAACTAAACAGTTCTTTTAAAAAACAAACAAAAAAACTATCTTCTTTATTCACTGGCAATTAGAGTTTTGGATGAAATTTAGGCTATATCCATTAGGATGCACTAACATGAGATTTAGAAGGCAGAAGGGGTGGGGTGGGGGGGGCATTATTCTGTTGCCTTTGGCTGTTTTCTCTAATGTGCTTGAAAAGATTTAAGTTGTTCCACAGCAGTATTCCAGGCTCCAATTTCCAGCTTTAGGAATGACAAGATATGGAACAGAAGTAGCAACTAGACTTTGCATTCCAATAACCAGGCAGAGCTCACTGGCAGTTACCTAATCGGGGCTTCCCGTTTCCTGGGCTGCAGCTAGGAAGTATGTTCTTGAACTCAGCAGTCCTAGAGGCAGCCTTCCTAATTGTGACAGAAGTAGCAGCTTCCCTGCCCGGCAAGTCCTGCAATGATGTGGGAGTCATTTCACAAGGCTGAGCTAAAGCTTTCCCCCAGTCCTTCCAGTGATTTTTCAAAGAACCTAATCCCTTGTATTCAATTCCTTATTTGAAAACACCCTTATTACTGGATGATGACAAGTAAAACAAATGGGCTACAGCTGAAACTAATTTAAAAGTAGCAACAACTTACACTTAGCTTTTCCTAATTTATCAACTGTAATTGAAGGAATAAAAAAGCAAAGGAACAAGATGGGTTCCCCTCCTCCAACCACATCTTAAGAAGAGAGAATGGTACACAGGCTTCAAAATTTAATTCTAACTCTTAAATCCAAAGTGGTCTTTCTGCCTTACTAGCAGTTCTTCAAACATAGTCCATTGAACCTTGGGGTCCCCGGGACCCCTCTGAAAAAAGAGAGGAAGGTCCTTAAATTAAAAAATGCAATAATACTCAGATATTATTTGCCTTTTGTACCATAGTCACATTTGGACCAGTGATGCAAAACAATAGTGAATAAAACTGCTGCATCTTAGCACAAATCAAGGCAGCAGCACCAAGTTGTGTAATTCATTGTATTAGCCACAAATACACACACTCACTGCTTTAAAGAGGCCAAGCCAGTTTCTTTTACAATTACGTTCTTGAAGACTAAACCTAATTTTATTAAATCTCAAACCTTGATTTGTGTTTAGTTCTAACATAAGAAGTACTTCTCCCATATATCCAGAGTATGCTGTTGCTAAAGAAAATACACTAGTGCAAAATGAGTTACAAGCTAAACTGATTTTTTCCATGGAATGCAATTTTTATTTAAAAGAACAACAAACTACAAACTAGAATTATTCAGACTTTGGTATTTAGCAGATGTCGTCTTAAAAAAAAAAAAAAAGTGAGCCTGTTGCTTTAAGAAAAACAAATGTATTTGTTGACAATGACTAACACAGAATTTTCAAAATCTAACATAGAATTTTCAAAAATCTAAACTTTGAAAAACTTGTCTCTATCACTGTGAGCTTGATATGTTCTCAGTACTTAAAGGCTTGTACATGAGTGGTGATAGTAACAAATTCAACTTTTTCTTATGGTAGGCATTCTTCAAGCATTTAAAAAGAAATATCTTCAAATTACCAATGCACAGTGTTACAAAATCATGCATGGGTGAAAGATCCATTAATGGATTTTAATGCAACATAATATGAAAAGGTCATTGATACTACCATAGAATAATGATGTGATTTTGAATTCCACATTGCAACTAAGAAATTACCATTTGTTAAGTTTAGGTATAGCATTAAAAAGAATATCCATTATTGGCCAGGTACGTTAGCTCATGTCTGTAATCCCAACACTTTGGGAGGCCAAGGCAGGAGGATCACAAGGTTGGAGTTTGAGATTGACCAACCTGGCCAACACGGTGAAACCCCTTCTCCAATAAAAATACAAAAAATTAGCCAGGCATGGTGGCATGCGCCTGTAGTCCCACCTACGAAGGAGGCTGAGGCAGAAGAATTGCTTAAACCCAGGAGGCGGAGGTTGCAGTGAGCCGAGTTCATGTCACTGCACTCCAACCTGGGTGGCAAAGACTCTGTCCCCTCCCCCCCCCCAAAAAAAAAGGAATACCCATTATAATCTGCTTGATCAGTTAAAATACTCCTCCCTCTTCTAAATTATCTGCGTTAAGCCAGATTTTCTTTACAAACTTCAACCAAAACAACTTAGTACAATGGAATGCAAACCTTCAGAGGCACATTGGAGACGCTAGCTCTCTTCTAATATGACAGACATTCAAGACTTGCAACAATGTAAAGCAATGTACTCTTATCATGTTGCTTCAGAAAATGTATTTTTCATAAAATGTTATTTATGTAAACATAATAGATTGATATTTTAATATGAATAGCCTAAGCTTTTCTGTTTTAATTTCCAATATAGATAACTTTATGTACACAGAAACTCTGAGGTCCTCAATAATTTTTATGAGTGTAAAGGGGTACTGAGAGCAAAACTAAAAAGAATCACCATCTACTCCATGTTCTTAGACATAAATGTTTTTTATGAAACAAATCATATTTGAAAATGGGTTTTTTACAATGCAGTTTTAAAATTCTGAAGAAACTGGCAAAAGGTAAAAATCAGGAGACTGTGTATGTACAATGAGTATTTCTTCCCTCATTCTCTAGGAGAAAAAAAAAATCAGAAGACCCGATTACATGATTTCTGCATGGCAATAATCATTGTGGCAACACCAGAGTGTAGTAGCAGTAGTAGCAGCTCTCTTTAGATAGAATATTCACTCTCCATTTTGCCCCCACCCCCACCTTGGCCAGCCACACACATTCATATTACCTTCCTTGTCCTTGAATCCTTGTATCTTCTACCTTACATAGGTGTAACATGATAAAGCTGCTTGTGGCAGAATGGCCACACTAAATGGCTCAAGCTACTCCAGCCTCTCCTAGCATCTCCAATAGCTGAGGGGTTCACAATATAGGCACAACTGTACCCTAGCTGGGAATTTAAGCCTCCAATCCCTGGTATAGAGGAATAGTAGTCTTTAATGCTGGAAAAGTTGGTTAAGACCAGAGACTAACAGTCTTTAACTGAAAAGCTTGGACTTTTTCCTTTAAGCAATGGAGGAGGTTTATTTATTATTTTAATTTCATTGTAAATGTAACAGTTTTCTCCATGATCTTCCTATTACTCCATAAAGCTACTTCTTTTCACAGGGTATTTTAGAATATGACAAACCTGAAAAATAGCTCAATCCTGAAAGATACCTCACATACAGTCTTCACATGCAATCCTGAAAGATACCTCACATATCAAAAGAAATCCTGAAAGATACCTCACATACCAAATTCATATGATTTTTAAGACCAAATATTAAAAAAGTAAAATGTTATTTCAACAGAGTAGTTAAACCCAATGTCTTCTTTTTCTGGACTTAGTGGAATAATAGTTTGTTTAAAACATGCAATGAATTATCAATTTTGTAATAAAAACTAGCGCTCAGATATTCTCATATGCTTACAAAACAGAGAATAAGCTTGGCTGTAAACAACTTCTAACTGGTAAAAGTCAGTTATAAAAAGTTAGCCTTTGTAAAACTTTCATCTCAATGCCAGAGCATTATTAATATTCTCTTATCTGTGTCAAGGCAAGACCTTGGTAAAAAACTAAAAACATTCTTTTTAACCAACCCTTCCTCTAGCATTAGCATGAACACAATTCAGTAGCACACACATGGGAAGAGTTAGCTGGGTGCCACTGTATAAAATCACATATCACAAATGCATCTAAGCAGTAATCTACATTTTTAAGAAAATCCAAATAAAAACATTTTTCCTGTAAAGTCAGAAATAAATACCAAAACATAACACTCATTCTACTAAATCTTTCACTTTCAAAAAATACCATTCGAGTAAAACTTATACACCAACTACCAAACATTTCTCTGCTAACTCCAACTCATGCTACTCATCAACTTATCAATGAATTAGACTTCAAACATAGTATATCCATGGTTCATAATGCACTTTCCCATGAAAATATTATATTAAATGGGAATGTGAATTATGTAAGTGAATCTTACTTGAACCTGAGGCTTCTAAGTAAGTTCACAAAAGCCTAGTTGATCCATTATCCAGTTAAACTATTATATATGTAAAGACTTTGAATTCAGAAGAAAAATATCTACACAGGCTAAACCTAGGGAAAATACTTTAAAAAAAAATAATCCAAGTTTATATTTACTGTCAGCAAAGATTTCCAAGTAAGAGAGTGACATGAGCAGAAAAAACTGAAAGTGAGGAGTTTGAGAAGAGTTGGAATAAGACTATGTAGCAGGACTGGAGCAACTGAAGGGAAAATCTACATACAAAAACTGACAGATCTACATACAAGAACTGACAGATCTACAAACCAAATGGTTGTTCTGGGAGATTGGTAGAAGAGCTATTAAAAGGAAAAAAAAAAAAAAAAAAAAAAATCCCTGGACTACCAGAAGAACGGAAATACCCTTAAGAAAGAAAGGCAAATATGACCATCAGGATGTGCAGCAAGAGATCAGAACCGAGAATACTGCCATTTTTACCCTCACTCACTCAGCTTCAACAAGGCTGTGTCCTCACTACTCATCTCAAGGGCCAACACACTGTTGCATCAGACCCTGGCCTGGATGCACAGCTTTCAGAGAGCCACAGAGTTCATGCTCACACTTCGCTCAGTTATCTGTACAAATGTGAGCTCTTCCACATTACCTAAAATCACATATTATCCTATGCCAAGCTGACAAGCACATCCCATCACCTTTTTTGTCTACGCCCAGGTCTACTGTTCTTCATGAACTACTTATTACTATCTGACACTGTTTATTGTATACTGTCTGTCTTCCCTCTATGTAAACAAAGACTCTGCATAATTGAGCGTACTTGACACATATTATACAATCAATAAATATTTGTTAAAGAAATAAAAACACCTAGAATACAGATAAAAATTAGGGAGTCATCTTCCTAATTAGTAGATGAGAACATATTCTCTATTTTTCTCCAGCAAACAAAAGAGTAAACAGCATAGTAAGGAATCAGGTTGAAAGAACTGTTAAAAGCCAGAAGACACAAACAATGTAAATTGTTTCCCACTCCACTCTCCCATTCTCCCTTGCTCTTAGCTTCCTTCACATGTTCCTATTTTTCCAATTTTCTCACTGTTAAATTCAGATTCTCTAACAGAGTGTTGTAAATTAGAACTTTCTCTTATGGAAATATATCATTACCTGCACTGATAACATGGTAGCCATCAGAACTATGCATTTAAAGTGCAACTAAGAAACTGAATTTCAGTATTATTTCATTTTAATTGCTACCTGTGAGTAGTGGCAACTGTATCAAACAGCTCAGCTTTAAATAGTCTAGTTCTGTTTTTAATAACAGCTTCTAAAATCATAGCAGCAGCATTGGCAAGTAAGGAAAATGAGTAGTAAGGGACTCATTCCAGAGTTTTGTCATTAATTCTACTACTTTTTCAATTTTGATTATGAAAAAAAGTAAAATTAATATCCCATATTAGTCAACAAAAGTGCAAAGATCCATAGCTATCATTCTAACCCAACACTAAAGAAAATTCATCAAGTTATATGAATCATTCTATGGTTCACATCTAATGAAATGCATCTAATCAATCTGAAGCACCTAATTGCACCTATCAGTTGGAACTAATTTTCACACCATTTAGCATCTCATTTTTTAAGCTTCATTTTGACTTTTTGTGAGCTGTCAAAATAGTTTTACATATCAGAAATTCCTAGGGCAAAAGAGATTCAAGTTTTATTGCATTAATTTTTTTCTAAAGTTACTTGGGCCATGGGAAAAGTATCAATGTTCAATTAATAAAATTCTAAACTGTTTAGTGTAAGTGAATTATTGTAAGTATAAAAGCACTAGAATTGGATCTATTTATCAGTCTAAATCACTATTAATGTGGCCAAGCAAGATGGACATAACTAGAATTCTAGTACAGAACCTCAAAATTTTTTGCCTTTCTATGCAATCTTTCCAAATAATTCAAGGTGTTTTAGAAAAAAGAAACACGGACTATAAATTTTTGAAGTCCTACCACCTAACACTCATTCCAAATCTTACACCAGTTTCTCTAAAACTTAACTCAATATGTGGCATTACTTTCTGTGTTAAAATTCCCTACCCGAATCCCTCTTATCTTTGGATCCATATTTTGATTGCCCAGTTGTAGCACATCTTGTTCTGGGAAGCATATACTGTTTTTTTCCTGTTTTAAAAAAGTTCAAAAGAATTTAATGGTCTTGAAATAAAGAGTATTTCTATTAGGTTCCAAATTGGGCAAAAGCCCTGTATGGTTATGTCTATGACAGAGTTTGCCATGACACAAAAACTTGGCGGAATCTCTCCTCTGCCTATTAATCACACCTATAATGCTCAATACCTGGCATTGTGTCCTAGTCTCATTTTCATTTGTGTTTTTGACAACAAAACTCCAAAACAATTTTATTCTCAATTTAAGCCAGGGACAAGAGGCACTCATTTGATAATCTATAATATTCTATCTAGACAGGAGATCCAAGTAATAAAAAGTTAACTAGAATTATTCCTAATTATAGTACAAATGATTTGGGCTTTTTCCCAGAATGCAACAGGATTACAGTATGGAATGTAATGAAGTAATACAAAGACATCAAGCATATGACTTCTAAACTCTTTATTATGCAGAGCACAAGTTTTCCTTGATATGTCTCGTTTTTCTCTTAAAAGTGAAAGGTAAAAATACACCCAAAAGGCATATAATTGTCGTACTAACTATTGAAAATATATTTACTTCTTCAATATTAAAGGAAAGCTCACAAATGTGTTTTTCAAATCAAGTGACATACTTTACTTTAGCCTCTGATATACCAGGCATGCATAAACAAACATTTCTCCATATGCCCCAAAGATAACTTTCATGTGATATTAGTTTAAAAACTAAATTTTTCTAGTCGGAAAAAAAAAGTTTCATTTCTTCTACAAGGAGTAGTCCATTGGAAACAGTGATATTCTAGCTTGTACCAACAAAGAGGTATTGGTATTAGAGATTTTTATTTCAGAAGACAGATGTTTTGTCAGCACTGCGACCAACAGATGATACACTTCAAGTTAGCATAACTTTGCTTATGCTTGAGCCCTGGTTTTAAAGATTTTATGCCTAAAAAAGAAGAATGGAAATAACTGAAAACAAAAATCACTGCCATGTTTGAAAGAATTAAGTGAAACTGTGGTCAACTTTTTTATTTTTGAGACAGAGTCTCATTCTGTCACCCAGGCTGAAGTGCAGTGGCATGATCTCGGCTCACTGCAACCTCCACCTCCCTGGTTCAAGCAATTCCCCTGCCTCAGCCTCCCAAGTAGCTGGGATTACAGGTGCATGCCACCACACCTGGCTAATTTTTTTTTTTTTTGTATTTTTAGTAGAGACAGGGTTTCACCATGTTGGCCAGGCTAGTCTCGAACTCCTGATCCGAAGTAATCTGCCTGCCTTGGCCTCCCAAAGTGCTGGGATTACAAGCATAAGCCAACATGCCTGGCCTGAGGTCAACTTTTAAGTAACAATGTATTTCATAAAAAAAAATGGACAAAGTGCTCAAAAAGGATTTTTATAACAATCCCTTGAAAACTCTCACACTATGATCTATTCTTCATTTCTACAGCATTTAGGTAGTTTCGTTTTTTGTTTTATTTTTTTCCCAAGAGGCCTGCATTTGAATATACATCCATTTATAATTATTTTCTCTTTCCGTCCCACATGTAAGTTTTACCACATCTTCCAAGAATTAAAAACACACAACTTCACTTCTTCTCAACAGTAACTAAACAGTCATTTTTAAAGAGTATTTTTTTAATATCTGCTGAAATGCATGACATCTCCTCACTTTCTCAGTTTTAAATCATGTAACACTGTATTAGTACACTACTGGCACAAATGTTTAATGGAAAAGTATTACCATTATTCCATCATCTAATTTTTTTCTGGTTTGATACTATCATAGTACAATCACCACATTAAATTCCTACAACAGTTTGCTGTCAATAATCTCAAACCAACTTCATGGACACAGTATCCCAATTAGCATCCTGGTTAGAAGAAAAGCACTTAACACATATTACGTATTATGTATTTTACAGATAAAGAAACCACAACAGAAAGCAAGTTACTCAATATGACAATCAGTTGAGATGACATCAGAAACTTCATTTCTCTACCTTCTATTTCAAGTGGAAAATAAAATTACTTCATGAACATTTGTCAAGAGATCCACAGACACAAAAAAAAGTTTTAATTATCAACAAATGCGACACTGAAATTATCAACAAAAGCCTTCTGAAATTAGGTTGCCTTCTCCCTAAGGGAATCTATTCAATTTTTTTTTCCTCCATAACATTTTCACTATTTCCTATCTAAAATCTTAAACAGCCTTATGCAATATTTTCTCACTTTGCACAGCAAATATCTTTTGCGTGTGACACATATAATCTTAATTTTCCCCCTTTCTATAAATATATGTCATGTCACCAAGTATACCACCTATATTAACAGTTCACAACAACAATGATCTGTTTAGTCAATTTCCTGTTTGTATCACTTAAACCAGGAGCCTTTTAGTAAAAATTATCCTTTTCATCACCCATCTAGTTTCTTTTTCCCCTTGAGTCTTAGAACTTTGAAAGATCTGAAATACTATTCTTAAATACTCATTTTTCTGACATTTATACCACTTCTCTTTCAACTTTTTGCAACAAACTTCTCAACTTCATTGTCTTTCAAAGAGCTTTACTGCACATATTATCAAAAATAACTCAAACGTTTTTTGAGCGCCAATAATGTTCAAGCAAATAATTCCAAAATAACAGAGTACTCATTAAGACAGAAGCATGTCCTGGATGCTGGAAAAGCACTTGGTCTTAGCTAGAGGCCAGGAAAGGCATTCTCCAGCAAGCAGCTCTTTAGCTAAATCTTTCAATACCAGAATATATCAGGCTAGGGAGGAAAAGGCCAGAGTGCACTCAAACGGAAGGAACAGCACAGGTAAAGACAGAGAAATTAAATAGCACTGAGTACATGAGAACTTCAAGCCATTCTGTATTATCATACTGTTGAATGACAGGAGAAAAACAGTGAAAAATGAGGCTAGAAATGTGGATGGGGGCCAAGCCACAGTTTTCCTTGAACTTAGACGTTAAATGAGTCTGTCATATGTATGCAACAAAAATTATCCCATCACCTATTAACTGAGATAGGAATATTCTAGTTTCCCCTGATATAAGATCATCTGTGTATCCTGAAAATTAGAAATTAAAATATTTTATCAATAAGCATTAATAAACCTCTGTGTAAATGAGCTATTTTTCTGGTTGCTTCCTAGCTTTGAGAATGTCTATAAACAAAATAAGAAATTCTCTCCAAATATGTTAATAATCAAACTTTGCAAATCCATAATGTATAAAAATAACTTTTTTATGTAGCACAATTATTAATCTATGAGATATGAAGGTAACTGAACATATTTTGAAAAACTGCACACTACAAAGTATAAAGCATTCATATTATGAAGAAAAATGTAAGTCCCACATACAATCTTCCACATGTATGTATTTGTGTGTATCTCCAAAAGAATGCTTTTTCTTTTTTTTTTGGATGAAAAGCAATTTTTTTTACACAATAATAAACTTCACCAAAGCTTTATTTGAAAGCAGGAGGAAAGGGAAGAAATATTTTATTAAATGGTAAACCTATCAGTAATTAGAAATAATATTTTAACTTCAAAAGTAATACTAAAACCTCTACCAATACTTAAAATCTACAAAATAACTGTCCCCATTAAAAATTCTAGTTCTTCCTTTTATGAATATATCTGCAGCTATTCCATATTTCAAAACAATAAATACTATATGAAATGCTCTATGAAAAAACTATATAACTTGGACAAAATCTCTTCCCTATAATCGGAAAAAGATAATATATGCTCCTTTCAACTACACTAAAAAGAACTAAGGTTAATAGAGTTCTTTTTTGGTTCTTTACCTCTGGTTAAGCAAACTTAATATATTACACCAAGGAAAATCTGTCAGTATATTTCTATTAAAATAATAAGAAAGGAAAGAAAACTTACTTGTATCTGCTTGGCTTCCCACACTGATGTATCTATCATTGCCAGGAAGCGCTGTTTGGTAGTAAGTTGTCTCCTCCTGCTGAGGGGTCTTAGCGTTCTTCGCAGTAAGGAAAGCCACTGCTAATTCCAAGTTTCCATTACTATCCTTCAAATATCAAGAAAGGAATACATTCTCAAAAAAATTTATACAATATTCTCCAAAACTAATACTCTAGGACAAAACTGCTTTAGATTTGAAAATAATCTATATGTGATTCTAAGTTTATAGTGTAAATGCATCATAAAGTATACTATGTCAACAGTAATACCCTTTTTACTAAAACTGATACAATGTAAAAATCCATCTCTAATTTCTTAGTCTTTCATTACTTTCCCATCTGCTTAATAAAAGTCAATCACAAACTTATACTTTTGAACAAAAAAAACTAAAAAATGTCTTCTGGAACTTGCTATATGAAAGAGTGCAAAATGAGTATTTAAAATAATACTTCTACAAACAAGGACAATAAAAGATACTCCTTTTAATCTGGGTGCTGGATACATACTTAGGAGCAAACTTAAGCAAAAGTCAAGGACTCATAGGAAGAAAATGGCAACATGCACTGAAGGGCTTGATAATATGGAGAGACACACAGAACTCTAGACAGAAATACTCAATACTGTCAAGATGACAATCCTACCCAAATATATACATTTTACATAGTCTCCTCAAAAGCACACCTGAATAAAATGATTCTTCTAAAGTTCATTTAGAAGATAGCAGATGCCAGAAAAAGAATTTTTAAAACAGCAAAATAAAAAGAGACTTGCCCAGTTACATCTTTATATTCCCTGCATGGTTGACAATCAAAAAACGCTAGCTCTAAGACAGTTACCTGAAACAACATAGGAAACCCAGATATTCATAACAAAGCTACCTTTGTAACAGAAAAACAGAACCTAAAAGGCTCTGTAGGTTTCCTAAGAACTTAGACATGCACATGGGTGTAATAAGAAGCCAGTGGAGTGTTCTGGAAAGGAATGACATAGTATGACTTTTCAAAAGGTTCACTCTGACTATATATGAAGAATAGACTACAGGAGAGAAAGGGCAGAAGAGAGTCCAATATTATTGCTATCATATTAAATGTGGGACATGACAGAAGTAAGATCAGGATGATTCCAAAATTTAAGGACTGAGCAGCTGGCAGAATAAAATCCCCAAAACCTACCCCAATTCCAATTCTAGCAGTCAGTGATGAGAGAAGAGTGCAGTTTCAAAAGCACCACCACTTTCAAGTATGCTATCTGTCATGAGCATTAGAAGATTCCTAAGTGACTCATCCAAAATGTAAGATATGCTATTGTTAAATAAGTAAACCAATCATAAATCTCAATGATGGCTAACATTTATTGAGCACTTACTACATGCCAACAAATATGTTTCTCATATATTACCTCATATAATAATTTAAAAAAGAAACACAGCAGGAATTTACACAACTTGAAGTTCATTTACTTTTTAGAGCTAAAATACGTTCTCAAATTAAAAGTACTGAAATTAATCAATGATGTCATGGATGGTGCCCAAAAGGAGACGTTTTGTCAGTTTATTACTAAGATAGTCAACTCATGATGAAACATCTTAGAAATTTATAATGGGCAACAATTAAAGTTTAAATACACTCTTTTCCCCCAGCTACTGGTAACTGAAACAAATAATTTGGAAAAATAAAAATTTAAAATTAAAAAAAAAAAAAAAAAACACCTATGCACACACAACTTACCTCACAGGAAATGCAAGTAAGACTTAATTGGAGCTATATATTTCATTTCCTAAGTTTAAAAAAAAAAAAGCAAATTCCCCAAATTTATCCTGGCAAGGTGATAGGCTATGGCCTCACACTCAGTAATATACACGAAAAAGGTAGTTTCTGAAACCTGACATGGAATTTAGTGATGATATTTATCAGAATAAAAAAAGACTATCAATTATCTAAATGTCATAATCATAAAAACTGAGGTAGAACACTTCTGCATCCTCTCCAAACCCTTAGAGTGGCTTCATACACCCTGCATAAAAGCTCTAACACTACTAGTTAATGATATTCCTGATGGGGGAATAAGGTGAAGCAAAGCTTCCGGTAAAAGAAGCATAAATGAAGTCTGCCACCTTGGGATCAGGCTGCCTTGGTTTCTATTCCAAGCTTTTCCACATACGGGCTGTGTGATCTTAGGCAAGTTACCTTAAATTCTCTGTTGCCTCATCTTTTCAAAAGGGGGACGAAACTAATACTTACAGAGTTGTTACTAGGATGAGCTAGCCCACATAAAGTACTTAAAATACTCCTGGTAGTACTAAAAGTTTAATCAGTACTAATTATTATTATAATGACTTTTATTACAATCACCTAATAGATTATTTCTAAAAACAAATAAAAAACTTCTGGCTTGAAACCAAGTTCCAAAGGATTGGAGCTGTGTATATGACTGTAATGGCAAAAATGCTGTACTATGTTTAGCCTATAGTGGTGATATTCAAATAAGCTTAAAATACTGTACAGTTCCATTTCTTAAACAGCTTTCATTCATTCTTTTTCAAAGTGAGTATACATGTGATATGACTCATTTGGATGTCTATGTGAAAATGAAGGTACAACTAAGATATGACCAAAATGATGCATTTTAGTTGTTGCCTACACTGAAGAGTTTGAAATTGAATGTTTTTAACTTAGGGTGTAATTAGCTGAATAGGTGCAAATTTATATTTCTGCTTCTCAGCAGAAATATAAATTAATTTTATTATTAAATTTTTATTTATTAATTTTCTATTTTCCCCTTCTCTTACACCTCTTCCTCTAATACACTCCACCCTGCACCCTCATTTAAACTCTAAAATCATAGCTCTTAAGTAAAACTATTCTGCATAAAAAGCATTTCACATATAGAAAGACACTATTTGTCAATCTAAGGTATCGTGGACATCAGACTGCTAAAAACTAACATGCTCAAAACTGCAGGAAGTTAATTGAGGATTTTACTTTACAAAAGTCCATTCCTATATCTCTAAAACTACCACATGGTATAAAAAAAAAAAAAAAACTTCAACTATCAAATATAACACACACTAGAGATAAGCATATACCACAAACTGTGTATCATAAAACGGAAGCCATACCTTCAAGGCTTGCTGTAGTATCTGGGTGTCATTAATCCCGGTAATTTCTCTCAGTTGATTCAAAAACGTCTGCTGGTGCTAGAGGGAGGAAAAAACCAAAATCATTATATTCTCAACTCTGAAAATATACAAGGAAAAGAAAACAAATGACCTCTGGTTTTCCAAACAAATATACAAACAAACAATAAACTAGGGTAAAAAAGGAAAATGAACTTAAGAAACACCAAGCAACTTCCTTCTTTTAGAAGGAATGAATCATGCTGTGGAGAACCCTTATGTCATTCCCATGTTTCGAAAGGTAACTTCTCTACATTACTCCCCAATGAGTCTTACTGAATCAGCAGTTTCTGTCCTATTCTTCACCCCCTCATTTATGCCACCTAACAAGAAAAGCAGTCATATCCATGGTAGTTAAGCACAAGGAGAGAAACACCTTTGAAAAAGACATGCTTTTGGCAGGACATAATTATACCATGGAGATCCTCAGATCTACTTAAAAAAGAGGATCATTTCACCACCCAATCTGTCATAAAAGATTATAAACTGAATAGCTCTTTCGCCCCCATTTGCTTCAGTTCTTTATATGCTATTGGCCTATATAATTGATTACATATTACATTGCACTGGAGGGAAAAAGAGGTAGAGAGATAGAATGTCACTATCAAACTCTCCCCTAATGGCCCCTAAATAAAAACCAACTTCTTCCCCACATCTCTGTATTTCTTAAATTTCCCAAGACTATAAAACAGTACCATGAAATATATAAATCACAATGGATATGATAGGAAAAGCAAACCTAATCAATAGAATAGATTAAGATCTACTGTAACTTTTTTTAAAAAGATGTTTTACATTTATCTCAATAATAATTCAGTCAGGAATCTTCAATGGATGCTAAAACTACTGAATGAAAGTTTGCTCAGGAACAGAATATTTACATCATTTTAAATTCTATTCCTATAAATTACAAAGGGAGAAAGAATAACTTTATTGTGTTAACAGCAGCAAACTCACACAAATTTGACCAAGAGGCATAAGGCAGAGTGAGAGACCAAGGCAGGTTTTTAGAGCAGGAGTGAAAGTGTATTAAAAAGCTTTAGCGCAGGAATGAAAGGAAGTAAAGTACACTTGGAAGAGGACCAAGCAGGCAACTTTAAAGATCAAGTGAATAGTATGACCTTTGACTTGAGGTTTTATACACTGGCATGCTTCCAGGGTTTGTGTTTCTTCTCCCCTAATTCTTCCCCTGTGGTGGGCTGTCCACAGGCACAGTGGACTGCCAGCACTGGGGAGGGGCTGCATGCACAGTGTGTTTACTGAAATTGTGCACCTGCTCATTTGAGGCATTTCTCCCTTACCAGTTGGGAGTTCCTAGAGGAAGGTCATATGCCAATTAAACTCCACCATTTTGCCTCTTAGTGCATATATGCTTCAGCCCATTCACCCAAATCCTGGATCTTATCAGGAAGCTTATCACCAGTTTCAGATGTTTTGGGTTTTTTTTGTTTGTTTGTTTTTTGTTTTTTTGGAGATGGATTCTCACTCTGTCACCCAGGCTGGAGTACATGCAGTGCAGTGGCACAATCTCCACTCACTGAAACCTCCACCTCCCGGGGTCAAGCAATTCTCCTGTCTCAGCTTCCCGAGTAGCTGGAACTACAGGTGCCCACCACCACGCCTGGCTAATTTTCTTATTTTTAGCAGAGACAGGGTTTCACCATATTGGTCAGGCTGGTCTCAACCTCCTGACCTAGGGTAATCCACCTGCCTCAGCCTCCCAAAGTGCTGGGATTACAGGCATGAGCCACCACGCCTGGCCTCAGGTGTTTCTATCTATTGGGAGACTGGCTGGCACCAGCTGTGACCAATTATTATTTTAGAGAGCCAGTTAATAACAGCCTGACCATCACCTGATGATTGCCTGACATTCCTGGTGGGGAGGCCCTCTCCTGCCTTGCTCACATCTGACTAGCTATCTACTGTAACAACAGTGCAAAACCTGAGAGTCACCACCTTAACCAAGACATCAAAGTTAGTATTACCAATAATGGGATGAAATGGCAGTGCATGCCTCTTGACACTCTATAATCTGTGATATAGCCCTGCCGAAAATGCACAACCTAAATCTAATCTTGAGGAAGCGTCACACAAACCCAAACTGAGGGATACTGTGAAAAACAATTACTCTATTATCTTCAAAAATGGCTGCGCCTGGAAAAACAGGTGGAGTCTCCACATTAAAGGAGACTAAAAAAGCATGCCAGCCAAATGGGGAGCAGACTATATCCCATACCAAATGTTATGCAGGATATTGTTGGAACAACTGGACAAATATGAATATGGACAGCTTAGTAACGACATTTTATTAATATTAAATTCCAGAATTTGATAACTCCAGTACAGTAAGAGAGTATCTTTTTTATTAGGAAACATATCCTGAAGAATTTAAGTGGTAAAGGGGCATGAGGCCTGCAACTTACTATCAAATGCTTTGGGGAGAAAAAAAGTTATGAAGTTCTATGCACTAAGTTTGCACTTTTAGATTTGAAATTTCAAAATAAAAAGTTTTTAAATGTTCTGTATTCAGCTTTGTTGACATCAAATGGTAAATTGTACATTTCAAAACATGCTTGACAATTTAAATACCATAAAATAAAAATTTTTAGAAGTCTAAAAGGTCTAAGAAGTCCTAAACAAATTACATGAAAGGTTTAAGATAATGCAGCCCAAGTATCTTTTACAGAAACCGTATGTATTAGGTAGAAACTATATTCAGCTATATTTATCAGATTCCCAGTTAAACTGCAGCTCCAACACTCTGGAGTGTCTTTCTTTTCTAACTTAGAAGACACAGTGGGCACTCCAGACCTAGTAAGGACATCCAGCATGAAGTCTTTATGTAGAACATTCATCAGAATATGTCTGTCACTCCATGGTCTCTACCTCCACTATCCTGTCTGTCCAAGTTCTAGGTAGGATAAAGGGAAGGGCAAAGGACAAAAGGTGTCTGCCAAATGAATGGGACTCCTTTAACAAGCCCCATTTACAAACTTCCACTTACAAAAGCCTCACAAAGCACGCAACAGTTGCGTGGCAAATCAAACCTTCAAAGGAGACTGGGAAATGCATTTTTCAGACAGGCAAAGGCTGCCTGTGAAAATGAAATCAGGGTTATATTATCAAAAAGAAAAGATTGTTTACCGGATAGGCATTGTCAGTGTCTGCCACACCATCAAAGAACTTTCACTTCCATAAAAATATTTTTACAGAGCTGGGATAACCAAGACTAACAATACATAATAAAGTACACAGAGACATATAAAATGCCAGTAAATATCAAAACACTGAATAAAAGAACTGCCAAATTTACAGACTTGTGATGAGAAAACTAAAATTCTCTTTAAACCTATCAGTTTTTATACCGAAAACTAAAAATAAAATCTGAAGCCCCCTCCCTGTCCTGCACCAACCCCCTACCATCTGAATGAACTTCAAGGCACTCTAAAATTTAACCTGAAAGACTGGTTCAGGCCGTGACTGTAAGTGGGGGTGAACATGCCTCATTATACCTCTCCAGCATTAACATAAACACTGACCTTAAGTCCAGTAAGAAACATTTCCAGTCTATTCTCTCTAAAGCCTGCTACTTGGAGGCTTCATTTTCATGATTAAAAAAACCTAGATTTCCACAACCATTTATCTTAACCCAGACAGTCCTTTCTATTAATAACTCAACCAGTTGCCAGTCAGAATATGTTTAAATCTACCTATGACCTTGAAGCCACCCCGCAATCCCACTTTGAGTTGTCCCACCCTTCCAGATTGAACCAATGTGAATCTTATGAATTGACTGGTATGTCTCCTTAAAATGTATAAAAGCAAGCTGTACCCCAACCACCTTGAGCACATGTTGTCAGGACCTCCTGGGGCTGTGTCATGGGCACATACTTAACCCTGGCAAAATAAACTTTCTAAATTGATTGAGACTTGTCTTAGATACTTTTTGGTTTATACCACTTTCATTTAGAAAATTACGAATAACTAGCAATGGAATCATGACTAAGTTATGTAATACCCAATATTATGAATTAAAGGGATAAAAAATATCACAGAAATTATCTTTTCAATTCAATGTCTTCATTTCGTTAATATAAAATCCTTGATAATTTTTATAAGCCTGTAATATCACTGCTACCAGCACTCCATACCTGATTTCATACATAAAGTATTATTTTCCTCAACTGAAAATTATTCAATCATGGCTCAGAAAAAAATTACTGAGTACCCAAGGAAATTAGTCATTTGTACAAGTGCTGATGGCCATTAATTATAAAAATCAAAAAATGGCTGTGTCCCCAACCAAATCTCAGATTGAGTTGTAGCTCCCTTAATCCCCATGTGTCGTGGGAGGGACCTGGTAGAAGATAACCGAATCATGAGGGTGGGTTTTTCCCATGCTGTTCTTGTGATAGCAAGTGATTATGAGATCTGATGGTTCTATCAAGGGCAGTTCCCCTGCACACACTGTTTTGCCTGCCATTGTGTAAGATGTGCCTTTGCTTCTCCTTTCCCTCTGCCATGATTGTGACGCCTCTGCAGCCATATGAAACTGCGAGTCCATTAAACCTCTTTTTCTTTATGAATTACCCAGTCTCGGTTATGTTTTTGTTGGCAGCATGAGAGCAGACTAATACACTGGGTAATTTACAAAGGAAAGAGATTTAATGGACTCAGGGTTCCACATGGTGGGCGAGGCCTCACAATCATGGTAGAAAGTGAAGGAGGAGCAAAGGCACATCTTACATGGAGGCAGGCAAGAGAGCATCTTCAGAGGAACCACTCTTTATAAAATCATCAGATCTTGTGACACTTATTCATTATCATGAGAACAGGATGGGGAAACTGCCCCAATGATTCAATTATTTCCACCTGGTCCCTCCCACGACACACTGAGGATTATGGGAACTACAACTGAAGATGAGATTTGGATGGGGACACAAAGCGTAACCTTATCACTCAGTCTCAGGTATGTTCTTATAGCAGAGTGAGAACAGACTAATACAAATATATATCTTCTTCCACTAAGAAAGTAGTTCTCAAACTTTAATGTATAGAAGGATGGCTTCATGAGTTTGTTAATAACAAAGATGTCCAGGCCTCATCCCCAGAGACTGATTCCAGAGGGTCTGGGTTAAGGTCTAGGGATCTGCATTTTTTTAAGCACTTCAAATTATTCTGATGCAGATCAACTTAGAAGCAGAGTCTGAGTTAAACATACAACTATTTTTAGGTGAAAAATATATAATCTATACAGAAGTTATCCTTACAAAATCGTATTAAGCTAAAGCAGAATCCAAAATAGTATATATACAAATTAATGACTACAAGGTAAAATGCAAACACAGATATAAACCCCAGAAAAGATTACACTGCCTATGCTAGACTCCCAATTCTCCCATCCCTGTATCCATGCTCTTTGCCACTTTTCACTTCCTCCCCTAGAGACATGATGTATTTCCCTGCAGTATGGATGATGGGCTTTGACCAATGGCATGTTAGCAGCCAGCATGCAAGCAGACATGAAACATACCTACATGGCTGGGCTTGCCCTGTAACTTCTGTAACCTACTTAAGAAGAACATGACTTGGTAGCCCACTTGCCTAAGAAGAATGAGGTACATGTGAAGAAAGCCACCCCAGCCAACCAGCAAATTCCTTAAGTGGGAGTGACAATATTTTGGTATGCCACTGGGTTTTGAGGTGGTTTGTTACGGGGGTTTGACAAAGTGTAATAAGAACACTGAGTATATTATAGAGAAGAGCAAGGTCTTTGAAATTATTATTTTGCTGTTTTATCTTTTAATATAGAGTCAAGCAAATATCCTAGAAAAAAATCAGGTGTATCTCTAGCATAGTTTTCATAAATCATGACTAAAAATGAAACAATGAAAAGAACTGGGGATGGGAGAAGGACGCTAGGTGGAAAAAGAAAAAAAGGTGAAAGAATTTTCTTAGCTAAACCTAGGTAGCAAGAAATGGGAAGAAGTGAGCAATGAGAAAAATTCTAAGTTTGAGAAACCACCTCATTTGTAAAGTGTTTTCCCTTTGTTACTGGCATCGTCCAGTTGTGTTTTTCCTGTATTTGAAAACCTGCACCTTTATTTCCTGCAATTATGTGGAGTTTTTGTTGCCAATTTCTGTTGTGATTAAGACCCTAGTGTATTTTTCAAGGTTTGTACCTTCCCATTTATGAAACTTCTGATCTGTGATACACTCTGATCCTCAACTGGAAATGTCCTAAATATGGTCCTCTCCTTGACCAGCAATTCCAAATCTAAGGTGGTTCCCATCCAATCCATTTCCATATCTAGACTCCTTTGCTGAGCTCTGAGATGCTCCTTGCAGGGATATTTAATCTAGTTAAGTACAGGGAGATGGATTCAACCTGTTCCCACACAGCTAAACCAAAAGGGCAAGATGCAATGTCCAAAGAGATTCAGTCACTTGCAAATACCACAAAAATCAATAAGCAAAGAAGTCAAGATTTACATACAGGATTTTAGATTCCTTCTTATTTTTACCACACAATAACATCCTTAAGTGTCTACTACGTAGAAAATACAGTACTATGCGCTTCAGGTATAAGGAAATATTGAAATATTGCTAATTTCAGTATGCATTAAAAATCTGTGAGTTTCATAGAAATTCTTTACCTTCTCAGATGACCACATTTAATGCTGTGGTTTTTAAAAATCAGTTTCAGTACAGAGAGCGTCTTTAACATTAGTATAACTTTTTGAGGATACAAAAAAAAAGGATCACTGGGTCAAGTCAAGGAAAGAAAATATAAATTTATTATACTCTTGCTATATACCAATGTGAGGTTAAGAAGACAATGCCCCAAAGTATGGTGTTCTGGCTTGCTGAGTGCTTTGAACAAAAGCAATTGAAAGGACTCAGAAATAAGACTCAGAACCAAAGTCTGTCTCTGACATTCTCCTGCCTCCCCGCTTTCCCTTCCAAAGCACGGGGAGAAGTTTTCTCTGGAGTTCTCTTATCTGACTAAGGGACGTTCATCCAGAAGGAATAAAATTGCCTTGGATAATTCCCTGGAATCTATATAAACCAGAGAAAATTAACTCCTATAGCAGGAGAGACAACTAAAAATTGCCATGACCCAGGGCATACCATTCCCACACAGACTTTTCACCTGTTCTTCTGACTATTCTTCTGAGGACTATTTGTTACCTCAGAGACTTTATCTATATAATAAAGGCAACTTTTTTTTGTAGTATAGTTCTGTCCCTCACCTTCTCAAAAAATGTCACCAGCTCTCCCAAAGCCCAGAAGAATTTTGTACCAGGTCATTGTCTGCTCTTCAGGCACACTCATTTCCCCTTGAAATCATTATCCTTCCTCTAAAATTGCCTGCACCCTCCTCTTCTCCCTTTATGAAGTGGGGATTTACGCTTCAACTGTCTGTCCCTTTTTAGAGTCTGTTTTTTTGTAGTCCCCACCCATGCTTGCATGTCAATAAATTTTTATGCACTTTCTCTTGTTAATCTGTTTACTGTCAGTTTATTTCAGCACTCAATCAAACTTTCATAGGGAAAGTTTAAACTTCCCTATACTAGACTGTTTTCAATGTTTCCAATATATAATCTCATTTAATACACACATACACACCCACCCTCTGGGAGGTTCCTCTCATTGAACAGCTGACAGAGATTCAAGACATCAGTAAGTGCAGAGACAGGATTGAAACTAGGTATTTCAAATTCCAAGTACTTGCCATATTTTCTCAACTCTAGGATATCTAACATTGGAGATTAAAGATTCAATAAAAAATGAAAACTCAGTGCAAAAATCCACTATTATGTTGATGTAAAATACTTAGAAAATTGTAGAAGAAAACTAAAGCACCACTGACTACAAGGGAGACAAAAAATTGTGTTAAGCAGTGGGTGACTCATTAAGTCAGTCATTGGCTGCTTTAGCTAAATATCCAAATATAAATGAAACTTGGTTCAGGAAAAGAAAGTCAAAGGTTTCCATCCTTGGGGGTGGGGTGGATGGGGGAGGCAACTTTTAGAATGACCTCTAAAAAAAAGCTTCCAAATTTTCTAAGAATAGAGGGAAAAAACAGCCTGATAGAAACTCCAGAGACATTCTTAAACTTCAGAATCACATGTGCTGCTAAGCACCAAATGGAAAGCATTTCAAAGTTACCTGTCAATGACAGGATTAATTCATTCTACTGTCTTTAAAGTGAGCAACCACACACACATCTGTTTTTGCAAAATACCTGAGCATCTACCCAGTAACACTAAACTGCTATAGCTCATGTTGTCTCATCATAAGAAACCTCTAAAATTCACTGTCCAAGAATTTCAAGTACATAACACATCCTTCATGTTTGTAAGTCCAAACCTGCCTCTAAATAGCTAGAAAGTAAAGAAGAAAAAAAATATCCTGAGTCATGTTGTTCTTGTTAATCTGTAAGCCTAACCTTTCATTTCCCTTCAAATGTAATATTCTATGACTTGTCTGAGGAATTTTCCTATAGGATAGTCCTTCTTATAGCTGAAAGGGCCTCTGCTTCCTAGAGTCCCTACCTCTGTCCCCAGCATTACCGTGCACTGCTTTCCCCGTGGCATTCCTCTTTCCTCTCTTTCATTCAGGGTCTAGGAAATACCATTCTCCTTCGTAATGCAAGGTCTTTGCACATGTAGGTGCCTTCTGTTAGACTCATCACAAATTATAATAATATACTACGATTAATCACAAGAAGGTAAATCCAAAGACGACAAGAACTCTTAAACTTCAGAAGCATGGGTACTAAAGCACTGCTAGGCACCAAATGGTAATCATTTCAAAGATATCAATGAGAGGATTAATTTGTTCATCACTGTACTCCTGGTACATACATATAATGCCTGCCACACGGTAAGCACTCAATCAACATTGATTGAATAAATGAATACAGCAGAGCCTGCAGATGTGAACTGGAACAAGTCATATCACAAGACAAGCTTATCCACAGAAAAGAGGGACTAACTAATTATTGGAGATGGGAATGCTGGGAAGCAGTACACACAACACCCCCCCCAAATAAGACTGTAGGAGACTAGAATATGCCACCCCAAAATATACTTCTTTGGTATATTTTGAGGTGGTTATTTTGAGAAACTGTGGACACAAGAGTAGCCTTGAAAAACTGTCCTTTTGTTAAAAAAAAATATTTATAGGAAATCTACATTAGAAAAAGTATCTGTATCAAAAAGAGGTCTGCAACAACTTTTATTATGGAGAGACTTTTTATCTGCACAGACACCCTTTATTCACCATACATTTCCTCCCCTCACACTCTCATAACCTGTGTTGCCGCCCCTCCCAGAAGCCCCAAACCCCTATCCCTTTTTGTAGCTCCAGATGCTACATAAGCTTCAATCATGTGACCCTTCCAGTCTCTCATTTTGTGAGACTCCTGTAAGTACCTATGTAATTAAAATGGTTTTTCTCCTGTTAATCTCCCTCATATCAATTTAATTTTTAGTCCAGCCAAAGAACATAGAAAGGTAAAAAGAAACCATTTTTTTCCTCCCACACAGGAACAAGAAGCATACTAATAAGCAAACTAATTTCAAGAAGCACACATAAGTCAGGCCCACTCCCTCCTACATTCCATCTAGAATTTCCTAGTTCTGGTCCTGTCAATCTCACTTAAAGACTGGTATAAAGTATATTGTTGAAATTCCCAATTGCAAATAATCTATATAACAGTCCCATGAAGGTGTAAGCAGACAAGGAGGGTCCCCAGGGACAACAGGAATTTAATCAACTTGAGTAACTGGCCTGAGTATAGCGTCCTGCCTTACAACCTCTTTTTTCCCAAACCCTGTGGGGAATGAGCTCACCTAGTCAGTTGGAGCCAACTCCTGACAGACCCTAGCAACTTACAGATGAACCTGAGTGAACTTTCCTCATTATCATGTAACCACCCTGGGGAGAATTATAGTTTCATTACCGTAACAAGTGACCAACCTGCTGGCACAGTGACTCACTGAATCTACACCACTGGGACCCCTCCTCTACAAGTGATGTCACACCCTCTCCCCTATCTGTCACTCTGTAAAACCTTCCTGTCACTTTCCCTTGAAGAGACAATGCTCTAAAGAATACTCCCAGTATTCTACTTATTTGTGACAAGTAGTAAAACTATTGATCAAAATCTGCCTTCTCTTAAAAGGTAGTTTATTACTCACTAGACAACAAATCCTGGTTTTCAAGTATTTGGGGAATAACAAATGGTTCAGGTATTCTGCATATCCTACTGTCACAGTGAAGCTTTTCTCAATCTTTTTGGATTAACAGCACTTTAGCGTTGAAATAAATTATTCATATATCTCTATGGGCATATAAATCTGAAATTATAAATCTTAAAAATGCCATGAAATCCAAATTTTAAAAGTCTCTTCCTTTTTATAGAATTCCAGAGCTAAAGCAACATTCAGCATCCATGTAATCAAGAAATAAATAAATAAATAAGATACTTGATGAGAAACAGCTAGCAAAGAACAATGGATATAGCTAGTCCTAGATAAATGGTGGTTTCTATCCTCCCTTGCCGCAGAGTCCTTTTTCCTACTTGTCACCCAACCTTTCAACTATAACTGCATCATGTTATGACCCTGAAGAGTATTCCACATCCAGCCAGGCACGGTGGCTCACACCTGTAATCCCAGCACTTTGGGAGGCCAAGGTGGGAAGATCACCTCAGGTCAGGAGTTTGAGACCAGCTTGACCAACACAGTGAAACCCCATCTCTTCTAAAAATTAAAAAATTAGCTGGGCCGGGCATAGTGGTGCATGCCTCTAATCCCAGCTACTTGGGAGGCTGAGGCAGGAGAATCATTTGAACCCGGGAGGCAGAGGTTGCAGTCAGCTGATATAGTGCCACTTTACTCCAGCCTGGGCAATAAGAGTGAAACTCCATCTCAAAAATTAATAATAAACAAATTTTTAAATAAAATTAAAAGAATATTCCCCACCCCAATTAATTAGATAAAAGAAATGCATCATGAGTAGAAACTCTAAATGCAATTCTCCCATAAAATATTGTTACACAGCAACATAAGCAAGTTCATACAGAGTTAAATACATTTCCAAATAAGAACCCAACACCAGAAAACATGGTTTCTATGGGAACATGTATTTTCAGTTCCAAAAACCTAACTTGCAAAATCTTTTGGAACGCAGTCTGTTTTTAAATTAGAGTGCCTATATTCTGGAAAACAAGTAGGTAAACAAAACTTTTATGAATCAAATCATATCCTTGAATCACCATGTCTGCAGTTTAAAATATGTATGTAACTTGTTTTTTATGCTAATAATCAGATTCCTATTATAGCGCTCTTGTCCAATTAAATCTTTATGTATCTCCAGTTTCTGTACTTAATTTGCATAATTAATTTATAATCCAAAAATAAACTCCTTATACTAATGAAACAAAATAAATGTGCTCTAAGAAGAACTCTGAAACTGGAATACTATATAATTCCCAGCAGTTCTATTTGTCACAATTCCTTAAAGCAAATAGTTTTTGGTCATGCTAATTACTTACTTAACATGCCCTATGGTCTCTTGGAAACAAAGTACATGCTCTACACCACTTCAAAAGAGCTACTGGCAGGAACACCCCAAGCTGCAGCACTTCAGCAAACTGCTCTGCCATCCAGTGGGCTTCATTCACGACCTCTCCAACAAGAACCAAGCCTCTCAGTCTTGGGGCTTCCAGAGGGCCTCTCCCAAATTTATTTCTTCCTTTAGAGTTCCCTTTACCTTTTAGCAGCCAATCATCTGTTCCTGGTCAATACTTCTTTATACCAAATCTTCTTTGTTCTAATTTTTGTCCTTTCTTTGCCCTCATTGGACCCCAATACAACTTCCTTGAAAGCAATTTTTTGTATACTAACAATATATTAAAAGGTAATTCTATATTTTTAAGAGAAAAAAACACAAAAACAATTAGAGGAAAAAGTTAACTATCTATGCCGAGCTCTATCATGGAACTACTATTTACTGAACACTTATTAAAAACATATAAAGGGCTGGGCACGGTGACTCATGCCTGTAATTCCAGCACTTTGTGAGGCCCAGGCGGGGATCACCTGAGGTCAGATCGAGACCAGGCTGACTAATACGGTGAAACTCCGTCTCTACTAAAAATACAAAAATTACCCAGGTGTGGTGGTTTGCACCTGTAGTCCCAGCTATTCAGGAGGCTGAAACAGGAGAATTGCTTAAACCCGGGGGATGGAGTTTACAGTGAGCCGAGATTGTGCCACCACACTCCAGCCTGGGTGACAGAGTGAGACTCCATCTCAAAGAAAAAAAAAAAAAAAAGCATATAATATATAAGGCACTGGAGGTTTCATTAAGGTACAACTGATTAAATAATTGGCCATTGGTTACTGAACTCAATCTGCAGCCCCTCTTCCCTCCCTGGATATTGGAGTGGGGTTGAAATTTCTCACCCACTAACTACAGTGGTTAGTTTTTGTGGCAAAGAGCACCCATCCTGAAGCTGAAGCTATATAGCCTCTCCTCCCCAGAAACTCCAGACCCATGCCAGTCATCTGACTGGTACAGACAAAATAGCAAATTCCAAAGGCTTTATGGCTCCATGCCAGGAACAAGGGGACAAGACCAAATATTTATTATTATATCACACTCAGCCGAATAAAGCCACGTGTAGAGAACAAGAAGGCATTAAATCATTTAAGGTTTATTTGTCCTTGCTCATAGACTTCTCTTTACTTGGAATAACACTTCGACCTGCCTACAAATCTTCAATAGCTTATTTCAGCTACTATACCCTTTATAAGATCTTTCCTAGTCTTCTTATATCCCCTACAAATACTTTAACTTCCAATATCATCTATGCACTTCTGGCTCAAGTTGTATATTATTTATTTCTCAATCTCCTTAAAACAAAGAATAAACAAATAAACGGGCATGATACTGTGTGATGTCTGTCTAAGCAGAAATGTACACATGCAACTGAAAACCTTAAACTAGAATTTATGTTAAGATGTAACATTACGTTTATTTTTATTACACGGGCTTGATAGGAATGAAAATATGACTCGGAAATTAGACAATCTCTCAAAGATGAAGCTTGCAAAGAAATCAGAAAATCAAAGACAACCCTTGGAAAATTCCCACAGATAAGCAGAAACACATATTAGTAGCTAAATTTTAGCATATCCCATATGTAAATCATTTAAACATAGGTACTTAAAAGTTCACACAGCAAAAGCCAGAGAGCCCACAGAATTCTTGCCCAATAGCTATGCCTACTTGCTACTACTTGCTCAAAAATTCTCAATGTTTGTGTTTGTAACAAACTTTCAAATACTAAAATTTTTGGCAACACAGCTAAAAAGGTTTAAAATCTTCACCGCAGCAAAGTGTAACGACTCTGAGAAGGAGAGGGCAGGTAGCAATAAAGCAATAATACAATTATTATAGTACATGCTCACAATGCCTACAAAATCAGTTATCACACTGCACAGCAGTATGTCCCTCTGTTGATTGCCCAGGCACTCAAATATGTACACGAGGCAAAGTACTCACAAGTTCTGATAATTATTTGCCACTAACTTAAAAGTAAGCTACAATTCTTACCTGTTATTCTCAGCAAGTGTATCCTACTCTATACTAAATTATACAATCTGTTCAGTTCAACATGGAAATATCAGCATTTACCAAGCTATAGCTTAAAAAAAAAGAAAGAAAGAAAAAAAAAAAAAACCTCAGGAGCATATCTGTTACAGTTTTACAATAAAAAGGCGGAGGCCAAGAATATCATTCACTCTACAATATTATTATTTAGGTATTAAGTCAGAAATGCAGTATGGATGACAAAAGAAATAAAGTTTACTCCCAAAAGCTTAATAACATAAATAACATATTACAATATCCTGAAATACATATACTAATTTCCTTAGTTGAAGTTACAAATGCCAAATTAGCTTCTGCAAAACACTGCCATCTGTCAAACTAAGTTAACCTTATTATCTGAATTTCCCCAGTTATGTAGTTTTGGTTACATTTAAGTTACTAGTTGGTTTTTCATCTTATTACATAAGAGCCATCCAACAGAATGAAATAAATATGGCTACTTTATGTTTAAACAAGTTTCAGTAAAATTATAATAAAAATATTTTAATTTGGCTGAGCACAGAGGCTCATGCCTGTGATGCTAATACTTTGGAAGGCCAAAGTGAAAGGCTTAACACCAGGAGTTCAAGACCAACCTGGGAAACAGAGCAAGACCCCCATATCTCTACAAAAGGACTAAAAAATAGCTGGGTGGGTGGTACGCATCTATAGTCCCAGCTACTTGGGAGGCTGAGGTGGGAGGATAGCATGGGGCCAGGAGTTTGAGGCTGAAGCAAGCTATGATTATGCCACTGCACTCCAGCCTGGGCAACAGAGCAAGACCCTGTCTCAAAAATGTATTTTTTAATTCAAGGGAGAGAGTTTCTGACACCTGTTTTTCTTTAAAATGGTCCCAACTCAAGAATTTTAAAAATATATATACTATTGTCAGGTAGAGTATTAATGGGAAGGAGAAACTGTTCAATTAAGTCACTGGTTCCTCAGAGAGGAAAAATAAATTTGGACATCTACTTAAACAACTTGCACAAATTAAACCCAAGTGGAATGAAACTTAAATGCTGAATGATGACAAAATAAGAAAACACTTAGAAGGCAACAATTGAGAATATTTTTATGAAACATGACATGGAAATTCAAATAACAAAGGAAACTATATATGAAACTAAATTAAAACTAAAAATTTCTATTCATGAAAGAAAACAGAGAATAAAAAGACATCATGAAAACAGAAAATACTTGCAAAACATATACAGTAGTTTCCCCTTATCTCTTGTTTCACTTTTTAAAGTTTCAGTCACCAGTGGTCAACTGCAGTCTAAAAATATTAAATAAAAAATTCCAGAATCGATTTCTTAAATTGTGCACTACTGTGACTGAGTTCTGTGCATAATGAAATCTCACTCCATGTCACCCACACATGAATCTTCCCTTTGTCCAACATAGTCACACTGTGTATACTACCCACTTAGTACTCAGTAGCCATCTCAGTTATCAGATATTTTGAAAAAGACTACATTCGCATAACATTATAGTATATTATCACACTTGTTCTATTTCATTACTAGTTGTTGTTAGTCTCTTACTGTACCTAATTTATAAATTAAACTTTATCACAGGTAGGTATATATAGGGAAAAAAACCTATATGTACTATATATATATTGCCTAATTTATAAATTAAACTGTATCACAGGTATGTATATATAAGAAAAAAACTATATTATATAGTATTGAACCATACTATATATAGTATATTATTTCAAGTGCTTTGAAAACATATGCAGTATGTTATGTGAATGTAGTCTCTTTCAAAATATACTATATATATATGGTTCAATACTAGCCACAGTTTCAAGCATCCACTGAGTGTCTTGAAACATATTCCACGAGGGTAAAGGCAGACTGTTGTAAATAGAAAAACAAAAGTAGTATCTAAACTATAAAGAACTACCTCAAATCATAAAGAAAAAGGTAAACAGCCCAAAAGAAAAACCAGGCAAGAGAAACAAATGTCAATTTCACAGAAAAAAATCACAATGGACCATAAATATATAAAGAGATAACCAAACAGTTTAACTGTAGAATGGTTAAGCTGTAGTGTATCTAGAAGTATAAATGAACTATGACACATTTTTAGCAAAATATTAGACATCCAGAAATAGATGGAAACTTTCTCAACCTTATATAAGGCATCTACAATAAGAAGTGCAACAACTAAAATCATAGTAGTAAAAGACTGAATGCTTTCCACATAAAATCGGGAACAAGACAAAGATGTCTGTCATTATCACTTCCATTAAACATTTTACAGAAGACCTCAAAGAGTACAATTTTTAAAATGAATAAAGGTGGTACATAAAGTAAGAAAGTTATTAGAATAACTGAATATAGCAAAGTCGCAGATAAAAGCTTCATACAGAAAAATCTACCATATTCTATATACCAGCAAAAAACAATTGAAATATAAAACTGAAAAACAGCATTTATAATAGTATCAAAAAATGTCAACTCTAACAAAATATATGCAAAGACCTTTAAACTAAAACTTTGGAAAAATAAAACCTAAGTAAATGGAGAAATGTATGTGTTCTTGGATTGAAAAGCTAAAATACTGTTAAGATGTCCAAACAGTCAGAATTAATATATATATCCAACATAATACCATTCAAAAATCCCAGCAGGCTCTTTGTCCAACTGTGTAAAGTGCTTCAGAATTGTATTTGGAAATGCAAAAAGATCTAGAATAGCCAAAACAAATTTCTAACAAGAACAAAGTTGAAGAATTTACATTTACCTACTTCAAGACACATTTCAAAGCCACAGTAATCAAGACAGTATGGCACAGCATGAGGATAGAAAGGAACAGAGTTCAAAAATAAACCCACTCCGATATGGTCAATTAATTTTCCATAAAGATACCAATTATAATTCAGTGATGAAAGGACAGCTTTTCAAAAGTAGGTGCTGGAACAACTAGATATCCACGTGCAACAAATGAGCCTTGACTCTTACACCTCAGAGTGCACACAGAAATGAATTCCAAATGGATCATAAACCTAAAATGACAAAACTTCTAGAACAAAACACAGGGAGAAAAAAAGGTTTAAAAACTAAGGTTCAAGAAAAAAGTTAAAGTACTAACCATGAAAATAAATTAAACAATCAATATTAAAATACTTCAGCTTCAAAGAAACTGTTAAGAAAATGCGAATACAAGCCACACACTGGGAGAAAATACTTGTAAATTACATATACATGACAAAAGACACCCAATAAATGAAGAATTCCTACAACTCAATAGCAAGACAATAACCCAACTAAGAAATTGATAAATCAACTTAACATGTTAAAAAGAAGACATAAAAATGGTCAATAAGAAAAAGACAGAGGCCCTGGGTTCCTAGTAGCTCTCCTGCAATATCCCCTGCCTGCCTCCCACACCTTCCTCTCCCCCACTGTAGAATACTCCCCTTCCCTCCCTGCTTAGAGGCTTAAGGCAAACCAGCATCAGCACTCAGGAAAAGAAGGAGTGGGGAGGGAGGGGAGAATAGAAGGGAAGAGAAAAAGAGGGAGAGGGCGGAGGTAGGGGCAGGGGCAGGGGCAGCGGCCCTAAAGTGGTTAGCCCTCTAGCTTTATATAGATAATTCTACTCACTCTTCTGCTCATCCAAGAAATAGCTGGAAGAGCATTTACTTTCATTCAAAAACTGCAGACCCAGCCGGGTGTGGTGGCTCACACCTGTAATCCCAGCACATTGGGAGGCCAAGGCAAGCACATTACCTGAGGTCAGGAGTTTGAGACTCACCTGGACAACATGGCGAAACCCCATCTCTACTAAAACTACAAAAATTAGCCGGGTGTGGTGGTGGGCAACTGCAGTCTCAACTACTCAGGATGTTGAGGCAGGAGAATCACTTGAACCCAGGAGGTGGCGGCTGCAGTGAGCCAAGATCGCACCACTGCACTCCAGCCTGGGCAACAAGAGCAAAACTCTATCTCAAAACACTGCAGACCCTAGGAGGCCAAGATAGTATGATCACTTGAAGTCAGGAGTTCAAAACCAGCCTGGCCAACACGGCAAAACCCCATCATAAAAATGAGCCAGGCCTGGTGGTGTGCACTTGTAGTCCCAGATACTCGGAAGGCTGAGGCACGACAATAGCTTGAACCAGGGAAGCAGAGTTTACAGTGAGCCAGATTGTACCACTGTACTCCAGCCTTGATGACAGAGTGAGACCTCTGTCCCAAAAAAAATAAATAAACAAATAAAATTAAAAAAACCTGCAGACCCTAAGGTTTGCCTAAGCCAACATCAAGATGGACAAGAACAAGCTAATGGCAACAGCAAACCCCACCAACGTTCACACAGTCCTAGCACCACACCTCCTACCTAGAACAGGACTCCATGACCTGAGGGAGCAGCTTTGAGCTCTATAACCCCAGAGGTCTGGACCCCCTACTCACTTTACACCACAGAAACTGTACAGCTGACCAGGGTCATCTTATATGCTGCTTTCCGCAAGTGGGCTGCAGTTCCACATGCTCAGGTGCACTAGAAATACTTTCAGTTCTGTAAGTTCCACTGTTTTATGTGACTTCAATTCCTGCCTCACTTGGGAAGAAGCCCAGAAGCAAGTTCTGTGAATCTGCCTGATACTACCAAAATTGACAAAAAGAGCATCCACTGAACCCAAGAGACCTGTGCAGAGCTGCTTCTGATAGCTGCAGAAGACAAATTCCTAGACAGGCAGGGACAGGTCCCTGGTGAAACCCGACCTTCAAACCAAAGACAGTTTAAAGCCTGAAAACCGAGCTGCAGGTTCTAGACACAGAGTCCATGACTAGAATAACTTCTTTTTGCCTACTCTTTTCCAGTCGGTTCTCTCTGAATAATGCTTTTAAGCCAACTGAACATTGCCTTTTCCAAGACGACCTACAGCCCACATTTCCTCATTCCAAACCTGTAAAAACCCTGGACTCAGTGACACAGACGGAACCAGCTTTCAGGGCCCCTCTCACAATGAGGGCTACCCACTTCATGTCCCCTCTCATTGTCAAGAGCCTTTCTGTTGCTCGATAAAATTCTTCTCTGCCTTGCTCACTCACTGGTGTCTGCGTATCTCATTATTCTTGGTCACGGGACAAGAATCCAGAACTCACTGAACAGTGGAAACAAAAACGCGCCTCTGGCTGGCTTGTGGAGCTGCGGCTGGTGGGCACGAAAAGAGCTGTGACACACTTCCATTTGCTGGACTATGGGAGTGATGAGCTGCAACCCCTCTGGGGGCCCAGACCTCAGAACTCCCCAAGCTAGAGCTGTAACACACCCCCATTCACCAAGCCACAGGCAGCGGGAACAAACAAGCTCTAACACACTCCCATTCACTGAGCTGTGAGCAGCAGGAACGAGAGACAGCTGTGGCATTCTTTGGTGGCTCGGACCTCAGGACTGCCCAGGCAGAAGCTATGACACCTCCTTGGAGCTCCACGGTTGCTGGCGTCTCCGAGTTTTTGAGTTCCATCGTGTTCCCCTTGTCTGAACGCTGCAGCCCAGCTGTGGAAGCCACATGTGGTGTGCCTGGTCTCGCCATGGGGTGAGCATGTGGGGAGTAGCAGTGGTCATGGAATCTGGGCTGGGGATCAGCCCAGAGCAGCCTGCTGGGCCAAGCAAGCAGAACGAGCCCAGTGGGTGTAAGCAAAACCCGGGCAGAGGCACTGCTGGCCGTATAGGTTTCTGGCTGGCAATGCGGCACCAAGAAAATCTTGTGTCACTTCTTTCCTACCAGAATTGAGGATTTTAAAACCTGAGGTAGTGGACCATTTCTTGTTTCCTTTCTTTCCATCCTCTTCCTCAGCCCTGCCCTGCTCCAAAGCCTTTCTCCAAAGCCCCATGGCAAAACTTCAGGGCCTTTTTGATGAGACAACAGCCCAGAGGCCTCACATGAAAACAGAAAACCCCAGACCTTCAACCCAGTGTTTCTGCAGCTCCACCTTAAGCAACTGAGATACTTAATTATGTATGTATTCTGGCATGAATTAAGACACAAAACTTTTGTATATGTGAATGCACAGTTGGTTTGCACATTGGTGTTACCATAGCAACAGGTCCTGGCCATTAATGATACATCATTCCTGGCTCCTCTCTGCACAACCCTTCCCAAAACATCTATCCCACTTCAGTGAGGACATAGCTCTCAGCTCTGCAGCCAATTCTGCCCTGATGACCTAATGCCCTCACCACACACCACACACTTCCAGACTGAACAGCAACAACAAAAACCCAACATATATAGCGGGTTTTTTCCAATTCAGATTCCTCTTATTCCCTGTCTTCAGATAGACCAAAAACTGTAAAAATAAAAATAAATAAATAAATTTTTAAAGGTATCTTTCTGCCCAATTTACTTACCTCACCACAGTTCATCTCACCCCTGCAACTGCTCCTCCATGTTCTCTTCAAACTTCCAAACCAACTAAAATGCAAAATTATTTTTGTACCCTGTGTAACAAAAATATGCATCATAAAGATTTCTCGTGTATACGTATAATTTTTAAAGAGATAAATTTAATATTTACTTTGAGGCATGATGAGGAAATTATTTCCCATTTTTCAGCAATGTACCTTTTTAACAGGTGTTTAACCAAAAAAAAAAAAAACCATAAAACTGTGCAATCTCAATTTGTTTTGTGAACGTATTAGCACTTGGTCCTGGAGTATTTTACCTTTAGCCACATCTCTGACATTTTTGTCATTTTAAGACTTGGAAGAATGTAGCTATTGCGACTGGTAATATAAAAGGGTGTTAAAACTGGATAATGTATAAGAAGCAATGTTAAAAAATCATCCTCAAACTGGCCAAGAAGAACATGAAAGATGTCCAAAATCATTCGTCATTAGGGAAGTATACATTACTACCAGAATGAGGTAACAATAAATGGCTAAAACATTTAAGATTAACAATGCCAGGTGTTGACAAAAATGTAGACAACCTGAAATTCTCCTATGTTGCTAATGGGAATGTACAATAGTACAATCAATTTCGATAACAATTTAGTATTATAACAATTATACACCTATGCATCTGCCCAAGAGAAACAGAAGTAAGTCTACTCAAAAACCTGCTTACAGATGTACACATAACATTATATATGGTCAAAAACTGAAAAAAAACAAACAAAAGTACATCAAAAAGCACGTGAATACACAGATGTGAGAATATATAACATTACTCCACAGTAAAAAAAAAAAAAAAAAAAAACTGATACATGCAAAATATGGCTGAATCTCAAAAGCATTTTACTGAGCAAAAGCACCCAGAGGCAAAAAAAAAAAAAAAAAAAAAATTGTATAAACAAGTCTATTTATATGAAGACCCAGAAAAGCCAAAACTAACCTACAGTCATAAAAATCAGAACCACAGTTGCCTGAAATAATGAAGATGTTGATAATGAACAAGAAAGGTGACACAGGACAAATTTTGTGGAGTGACAGAAATGTTCTGCATGGCCAAATTCATCAGATTATACACTTTCAGTGTAAATCATACCACAATAACGTTAACTTGAAAAAAGTCAATATGGCAGCTGGGGGGCGGGGGTGTGTAGAAAAAGGGACAGTATGAATGAGGAACAAAAGAAACTTCCAGGACAATAGTATAACTCTATTTTGTGTCTAGAATGGTACAAAGCATGGTAATCTTAATGTATTTCTTTAAGTTGTACATAAGTTTTCATATGCTATAGTTAGCCTCCCAAAAAAATCCTTCAGGAATTATTCATACACAAATACACACAAAAAGAAAACAAAAACAGCCAGAAAGAGACAGGAAGATTACAACTTTAGCACACACAGTCATTTTCCAACTCCTTAATGCATTGATTCAACAACTTATTTGCCCCCCATGAGTAAGAGGGGCAAGTAAGTTCCCACCTAGCCACCTGAAGCTTTGGGTTTCCATAGACATGCTGGCCAGAAAAGCCTGTGGGAGAGACAGCTCCTTTACAATGAAACATATTGCTGCACTAATAGAAACACCTGAAACAGAATCGATGTGTGTCCAAAGACTCTGCTTCCGTATTAAATTTGGTGTATTATGATAATTCAATCCCTAAAGGACGCCTGCAGTCAATTTACACAGTGCTAAAGACACTTTTATCCTTAAGAATACTAATTAACTTCAACCAGTGATCCTCAAACATTAAGTGCAGAATAATAATCTGAGATTCTTAGAAAGTATGCTTTAGCCCAACCCTCAGTGTCTTGAAACAATAGTCTAGGGTGAGGCACAGAAATCTGTACTTTTAGCAAGCACTACAGATAATTAAGACAGGCCACAAAAACCATACTATAAAAAACTCTGATCTAAACCTATAGCAACAAGACTAAGGAAACAAGGAAAATATTGCTGGACATTTAAAATATCTAGCAGTTCAGAGAACCAAAAACTAAAAATAAAGCAGATGATCTGTACTGAAGCAGAGTTAACTAAGAGGAAAAAAACAAACAAACAAAAAAACTGGAAAATTACTTATCACATAACATAAAACAAGATGTCATGACAAGGATGATGTTCTTGAAAATTAAAGTCTGTCAAAATAAATGCAAGGCATCATCCTTTTATAAACTCTCACATCATCTACTTGCCCACATTACATAGTGACATTCCTAAACTTGATTTCACAAGGCAAATTTGGTCCTTCATACATAATAAAAATCAATGATTACATTTACAGGAAAATGGCAGGCCACTGCTGCAAGTCAGTGCTTAAAGCAATTCAATGATATTAGAGAGTAAAATTATGCTCAGTGTCAAGGGAAGAAAGACCCTGTAACCACCCTTACTCTAAGCACATCAGGGCAGAAATCAATGATTGTGGTGTCACCCCTGAAGAAGAAAACGAGGACCACAAATTAAATTAAAAAAAAAAAAAAGACCCCTACCTGACTTCACAGAACCTAGGATGATAGAGACTGACAAACTACCAGCACCCTTCCCCCACCACACCCAGGACACTCAGAATGAAAGCTTAAACAAAGGTCACCAGGACCCAAAGAAAAAGTACATGCAAGCATCACAATTGCAAATACTACAATATCTTGTAAACAGAACCTATTTTCTAAGTCTGCACAACTAATATATGTAAATATTTCAGAAATGCATGAGGTACAAAAGTGGTGACTGCCTTTTTAAATCAGCAACAACAACAAAAAAACAACACTCATTATCACTTCTAATCAATGTTTATTGGAAGTATTTGATAGTACAGAAAAAATGAAAGTACAGGCACAAAAACTGAAAATATTATACATAACTAAAATCTATTGTTTAATCATGATATGATCTTTTACCCAGAAAGTGCAAAATTGTCTCCGGAAAAGGTGTAAGAAACATTTAGAAGGTGGCTAGATATAAAATTAATATACAAAAGACCGCTGCATTTGTATACACTAATAAATTTTTAAAAGCACCACCATATAACAGCAGAAATTATCAACTACCTAAAACAAAAGATGTATAAGAATTTTATGTAAATTATAAACCATTAAAGAGATATTAAACATGACCTAATAAAAACAGAAGTATATCCTGCTCATCCTGTATCATAAAGATGTTAATAATCCCAAATTGATCTACGGATTCAATGAAATTAATCAAAAAGCCAGATGATTTGAAAAAACTTGGCATGATTATTCTAAAATTTCTAAGGAAAAGTGTCACCTCTGAAAAAAAGGAACAAAGGCAAAAAACTTTCTTTTCCAGTACAAGAGATTATTCTAAAGCAACAACAATAAAGACAGGATGATATTCACAAAATGACTGATGAAAAAGAATGAGTCAAGGAAACAGGAAAAAAAACATTTTGCATTAACCTTTTGCACATGACGAAGATGGCGTATCAATTCAGTAGCAGAGAGCATTAATTTTTCAATAAAGCAAGGTTAACAAAAGAAATTTTTTAAATCATATATAGGTTGTTGTTGCAGTCTTCAAATGCACTGCAATGAAACTAAATATCAATAATTAAAAGAATACTTCAAAAATATCATCTTGGAAAGCAAACTTATTAAAAACTTTTAAATAATGAAAAGGAAGTTAAATCCAAAAGAAAATTAGATAAAAATTCACGGCTCAAATGTTTTTCATTATTAAATATGATAAATTCACGTAAATGTTGAATTCAGGCTATAAAAAGACCAATAAACACCAGAGAGAGTAGAAATCTAAAATTAAAGATGAAAAGAAAAAATTAATAAATTAGGAAAAAAATAAAGGATTAAATTTTGGAAAGACCAAAGAAATAAGATCAGCATCTGGCAAACACTACTGAGAACAAAACAAACAGGGATTTAAAAAATTGGCATGTCTACATACACATGCACAGATTTAGGAGAAAATTTTAGACCAATAAATACAGAAACCTCAATGAAATTTAAAATTTTCTAGAACTATAAAACTTTTAAAATTTGACCCTAAAAAACACAGAAAATTTAAAAGACAATGAGCAAAATTTGGAAACTTTACCTAAAATTTGCTCTAAATGAGCAGCTCAGCCCTGATATAATCACATTCACCAAATCTTCAAAGTAACAAGTACTTCAGTTGAACAATATCTAATTTTTCAAATCAAAAAGGACCATAGGCCATCAATTTTGAATGACTCTACCTAATCCTAAACAATTCCAAAAGCACAGGAAAACACGGAAAGCCTCCTAATCATTTTATGAGCTAACCTTATATTAAAAGCCCTTAGGGACACAGCAAACCTTATAACTAATCTCATTAAAGAACCAAAGGAGGACGGAGAGATCCAAGATGGCTGACTACCGGCAGCTCAGGATTGCAGCTCCCAGAGAAAGCGCACAGAACGAGAGGAGGCCACACTTACAGATGAATTTTTGTTGCCCACGGACCAGGAGATTCCCAGCGGAGGTGCCCCACGGGTCGCCAGCGCGACTTTTGTGGCCCGCGTGGTGGTTTTGCCGGTGCCCCCGGCGCGGCGGTTCTCAGTGCAGAGTAAACAGGACTGAGTCCCCTTTTGGTTGATGTTTGGAGCTCCAGGAAGGCAGAGTCACCTATTTACCTGATTGAAAAAGGGATTCAAGAGGGAAGCCAGACCGGAGATTCCCGGGCAGAAAAGCACCACGAATCTTAATGCCGCTGTTTTAGTCGGTCGGCACTGGGAATCAACAAGTTGGACGTCCACTCAGAGACCTAATTTGAAAGTTGGCAATTAGAAATGACAGGTAGATAAACTCACAATGATGGGAAGAAACCAGTGTAAAAAGGCTGAGAATACTCAAAATCAGAATGCCTCTCCTTCTACAGGGGATCATAGTTCCTCATCAACAAGGGAACAAGGCCTGATGGAGAATGAGTGCAATCCATTAACAGAATTAGGCTTCAGAAGGTGGATAATAAGAAACTTTTCTGAGCTAAAAGAGCATGTTCTAGCCCAATGTAAAGAAACTAAGAACCTTGAAAAAAGGTCTGATGAAATGCTCAAGAGAATAGACAATTTAGAGAGGAATCTAAGTGAATTAATGGAACTGAAGAACACAGTACGAGAACTTCACGAAGTATGCACAGGTTTTAGCAGTCGAATTGATCAAGCAGAAGAAAGGATATTAGAGCTCGAAGACCAACTTAATGAAATGAAACAAGAAGACAAGATTTGAGAAGAAAGAGTGAAAAGGAATGAGCAAAGTCTCCAAGAAATATGGGACTATGTGAAAAGACCTAATTTATGACTGATAGTTGTACCTGAATGTCATGAAGAGAATGAATCCAAGGTGGAAAATATTCTTC
>CAUYLG010049257.1:0-68442 GCA_963573385.1 Cacajao melanocephalus
ATCCTAAATATATACGCACCCAATACAGGAACACCCAGATACATAAGGCAGGTTCTTAATGACTTACAAAGAGACTTAGACTCCCACACAATAATAGTGGGAGACTTTATTTAACATTATACTGTCAATGTTAGATCAACGAGATAGAAAATTAACAAGGATATCCAGGACTTGAACTCAGACCTGGAACAAATAAACTTAACAAATATTTACGGAACTCTCCACCCCAAATCCACAAAACATACATTTTTCTCAGTATCACATTACACCCATTTTAAAAGTGACCACATAATTGGAAGTAAATCACTTCTCAAAAATAGCATAGCATTTCACAGGTTTAAATAAAATATTGGTTGGCTGCTTGTTTGTTATTTTCATCCCTTATTCCTTCCTGTCTCCATTGTTAAACACAATTATTGGCATAAAAGAGGTTTTTAATACCCGTTTTTAGACTGCATTCTAGCCTGGGCAATAGAACAAGAATCCCGTTCTCTCTCCCTCTATCTCTTCTTTCTTTCTCTCTTACATTCTTTTTTATTCTTTCTTTCACTCTTTCTTTCTTTTCTCTCTTTTTCTTTCTAAAAAATAAAAAAAATAAAAAAAAATAAAAAAAATTTTTTGGAAGTGAAATCCTTTCCCTTTTTTCCTAAAGAACGTTTGCACAAAATACATACTTTATAGGCTAGCTATTACTTTCTTTTAGCACTTTGAAGATATTACTATTTCATTGGCTTTTAGCTTTCAACTTTTTCTAAGAAGTCAACTGTCATTCTTATTGTTGTTCCACTGAAGGTAATATGACATTTTGTATCTGTCTGAATTTTTTGTGGGTTTTTTTTTTTTTGGTTTTTAGTTTTCAGCTGCTTTACTATTATATGCTTAAGTGTGATACTCTATGTATTTATCCTATTTGGCGTTTGTGAAATTTCTTGTATCAATGGCTTAGTGTCTTTCATCATTAAAGAAAAAAAATTCATAGTCATTGTCTCTTCAAATAATACTCTTCCCAGATTCTTTTTTTTCCTCCTTCTGGGTTTCCAATTATTTAACGTCAGACCTGTTCATCTTTTCTATTGGATTCTTTCCTCTATTTTTATCTACTTCTGTGTCTCTATATCTCTATCTAGATTTTTTTAAATGTTTCAGTTCACTCTATTTTAACTGTGCTGTTAAACATATTCATTGATTTGTTAATCACAGTTATTCTATTTTTGATTCCATTCTCATTTACTTATTTGTTGTAATTTTCATTATTTCTGAAATATTCCCACTTGGCATTTAACTCCTGAAGCGTATTAACACAGTTAATAAAAGCCAATGCCTGGAATTTTCCAGACATATAATTCAAGACATAGACTTTATAGTAACTATTATATAAGTCTGCTTATATTGTTTGATTTTTTTTCCTGATTTTCAGTCAAGATTTATATTTTTGTGTACGTCTTACTCATTTTGATTCAGTGCTTGTCATTGTGTATGAAACATTATGGGAAAAATTTAAATCTTTGGCTGATGTTATAATATTACTTTTCCCCAGAAAGAATTTACATTTTTTTTTCTTTTGAGATGGAGTCTTGCTCTGTTGCCCAGGTTGGAGTGCAGTGATGTAATCTCGACTCACTGCAACCTCCACCTCCTGGGTTCAAGCAATTCTCATGCCTCAGCCTCCTGAGTAGCCTGGACTACAGGTATGTACCACCATGTCTGGCTAAATGTCATAGTTTTAGTAGAGACTGGATTTCACCTTGTTAGCCAGGCTGGTCTTGAACTGCTGACCTCAAGTGATTCCCCCCATCTCATCCTCCCAAAGTGCTGGAATTACAGATGTGAGCCACTGCACTTAGCTTAGAATTTACTTTTGCTTCTGAAAGACAGCTAAACTAGAATAAGATTCTCTTAATCCAATCAGAGAATGAGATGACCAAATCTAAGCTTCAGTTTTCTGAGGTCTGGTTTATTTCCAGGCCATCCTTACTCCCAGTGTGTCAATCTTTGGAGTCCCAGATGAAATTCAGTCACTGTGTTCCAGGTCCACTCCACCCTGGAGGGATTTCAACTCCAATTTCACCACCTCCTTAACCCCAGTTTTATAAGACTATTGAAAACTCTTCCATTTTCAGTCTCTCAAGAACTTGTTTTGAAACTGGCAATGAATCCTCAAGTGAAAAATTTTCCCAAAATGTCAACTCATTACTCCTGGCTTTCTCTTTCTTTGGGAATCTTGGCTCTCCAAATTCTTACTCTCTTTGTGGGTCTCAGATGCTTTCAAACAGATTTTAAAAATATAGTTTGACTAATTTTCAATTTTCTCACTAGAATAGTGAGCCTAAAACAGTCTAGATCGTTGTTTTTGGCTTCAGTACTCCATCAACGTTGCTAAAAATTTCTAGGTGATTCTAATGGGCCATTAAAGTAATAAACCGTGAGCATCCAGCATAAAGGACATGCAAGATTCTTTATAAGTTGATGCTTTCAAACCTATGTAGGCTGATGTTTGACCAAAGCACTTTCTCCACTCACTGCCACCAAAGCCCATATGCCTTGCAGCCTTATAAAACTACTTCTCATTTCTGACATGGCAGGCCACACGCTCTTATCTTTAACCTTTTGCTTCTCTGCCTGGCCTACTCTTACTCATCCCTTATGTTTCTTTTTATGTGTCACCTCTTCCTGTACCGTACTGAATTATTATGTGTCCTTTCTGTTCATCTGTGAGACAGGATTCCCTGCTTACCAGGAGCTGTTTGCTGCCTATCTTGCAAGGCAACATGAGGTCCTCTGGATGCTCTTTCAGTCTGAAGTAATATTTATTTTCCTTTAAGATGCTTCCCATTTCTTCCTGTTCTGTCCCCCTGCCACCACTCTACCCCCAATTATTAAGGCCATAATCTACTGGATGGAAGGACTGACAAAGGTGCTTAAATAATAATTATTGACTTGAATTAAATGGAACATATTTTTCAAAATTAATAAAATTTCATGAAAGCAAGACTGTCCCAGGAATCTGCAGCCTATGTTTAACCAAAGCCTTGGTTACGTTCAGTCCATATCTACCTGAATTAGTACAGAGAAACATACTACCTTTCTTACTATCTATGAAAATGATGCATGATTCTTAGTATATTAATCAGTCATTCACTCTACTAACTTTCCTGGAGATACCAAAATATTAGCTAACTTTATTTAGCTCTCCATATGTGCCAGGCGTTATGCTAAGCACTTCTCATATATTTTCCCATGTAACCCTCACATTTTTAGATGCTGCTATTACTCAGGCTGAGATATTAAGTTTTTTTAATCAAGATCCTATGTCTGGTGAGTGCCTGATGCAGGACACAGTCATGGTATATATGACTCTAAAATCCATGCTTGCTTACCTCCATAGTAAACACTGGTGAGAAAAGCATGGTTCTAGGATCAGCTACACTTGAGTTGATATCTCAGTCCCATCACTAATTAATAGTATATCATAGAACAAGCTGCTTAACCTTTCAGATCTTTGGTTTCTTCATCTATAATAACTGAATTCAATTCTTTTCTGAAAAGTTCTAAGAAAAGGGTCTGGTAAGATGTCAGTTGCGTTATGGGTGCCTGAGAAAGATGATCACAGACACACACACAAACACACACACTTTGTCCATATTTTTATTTCTCTTGTTGTTGCCTTTTTCATATGATCTGTTATTTGACTCTATCTACTTCATTCATTTATACATTATTTTTCTACACTCTAGGCAGGGCTTGTGAATTAACCGCTTACCAGTGTGACTTATTTATTATCAATTGCACAATTGCTTTATGTAGTTCTAGTAAAATGTTACTTCAAGTGTGAAATATGTCTAGTTAGGAACAAATCACGCATGCTAATAAACTCAACACAAGCCATTATTTACTGAGCTTAAAGCTGGTGTTTACTGAAAATCCTCAAGTCATTTCATTTTTTCTGAAGACTCCTATTTAAGTAATTGTATAACATAGACATTCATTACTGTCAAGTCACACTTCCCTCTGCCTTTATGACAAAGAAAATAGCCTAGCGTTAAGTTCATGTTCTACAGAATTATTTCTCATTAGGGAAGAAAAGTCAGAGTTCTAAGAATCCCAACTAAAGGTAAAAGCAATGGATTAGCACTGCCCTATATGTTATTTGTAAACTGGCCTGATATGTGATCATATTTTAGCATACTTGCTTTCAGCCTGTTCATCTAGCTTTATCCTATCCCCTTCATAAAAATACATTGCTGATATGTTTCCCTGGTTTGGTTGACTATTGAGGTCCGTTTAACAAGCACTTTGGTTCATCTAGTTGGCTTACCCAGGCAGGGAGCCCATCTGTGCCATTGGTGTGGGTAAAGATACCTGCAGGCCATTTGTAAGACTTGGCACCTTACAATACCGGCAAGAGAAAGGGCTACATAGAAGGGCTTGGTTTCCTAACTTTTCTGATAAGAATCATCTCAGGCACTTGTTAAGCATATAGCTTCCCAGGTCTTCCCCCTTAGACGTTCCGATTTAGTGAGCTTGGACATTTAGGGCTTAACAAGAAGCCCAGGTAACTTTTCAAACTTGTCTTCCAGTAAGTTTGGAAAGCACTGTTATCAAGGTTATACTTTTATAAAAATAAAAGTACCTTTTTATTTGAGAAAATGGATGCCATTTGTCCTCTTGTTCTCTGTTTGCCAAGCAGTTCCTAGCATGCCACTGGGCCCTGATCATGGGGTATCAAGCGACCATCTGGTCAGAGCTGCCCATCTGTCAGATCCACCAAGTCATATGGTTGGGTGGCCAGCAGCAATCTATTGTAAGATGGACATGGTGTGTCTAGGATTGGGCACAAATAAGTTGCACAAGCAGGTGACACCCCCATCCCTGTGTCACCCACCACTCTTGCACTGGTATCTCTCTCAGCACAAACATGTGGTCACATGGTGAATCCTTTATTACCAGCTGATAGAGGAAGCAAAAGGCTAAGCTTCATTCAAAGATGGGATGCTATTCTGTAGGTCATAATACTGTATACTGGAAACCAACGACATTATATGGGGCTGTGACTCCGATAGGTAGAATAAATGTACCTAGGAGCTAAGGAGTAGAAGTAGGAGTAGCCCAGTTTACCATCATTCCCAGTGACCTGCTTAGGGAATGATATGGTTTGTCTGTGTCCCCACCCAAATCTGGCCTTGACTTGTAATAATCCCTATGTATCAAGGATGGGGCCAGGTAGAGATAATTGAATCATGGGAGTGGTTCCCCCCATACTGTTCTCATGGTAGTGAATAAGTCTCATGAGATCTGATGGTTTCATAGATGGAAGTTTCCCTGCACAAGCTCTCTTGCGTGCTGCCATGTAAGACTTTGTTCCTCAATTGCCTTCCACCATGATTGTGAGGCCTCCTCAGCCATGTGGAACTGTGAGTCAACTAAACCTCTTTCCTTTATAAATTACCCAGTCTTGGGTATATCTTTATTAGCAGCATGAGAACAAGTCTGTTCTTATGGGAATTTGTGCTTCCTCTCCCTGCAACTTTAGGCTGTATGGCTTATCATGCCAAAAGACCACCATTAAAGGAAAAGTGTCACTATACAGGTAGAAATAACTGACCCTGATCACCAGTAGGAGGTAGGGACATATTACACAAAAGATGCAACAATCTGAAAGTCTGCAATACTGGTTAATAAGGTTTGGATGTGTCCCCACCAAAATCTCATCTTGAATCATAGTTACCATAATCTCCACATGTCGTGGGAGGGACTCAGTAAGAGGTAATTGAATCATGGAGGTGTCTATCCCCATGCCATTCTTGTGATACTGGATAAGTCCTCACAAGATCTGATGGTTTTATAAGGGGCTTTTCTCCCTTTGCTTGGTACTTTTCCTTCCTGCCACCATGTAAAGAAGGACGTGTTTGCTTCCCCTTCCTCCATGATTGCAAATTTCCTGAGGCCTCCCTAGCCCTGCAGAACTGGGAGTCAATTAAACCTCTTTCTTTTATAAATCACTCAGCATCAGGCAGTTCTTTATAGCGGCAAGAGAACAGACTAATAGACTGGTGATTCACTGGATTGGTGTGTATGACCCTATGCAATTTTGAAAATAAATAAGCAAGTACAGTAACCATATCCTGAGAAGAACTTGTTGACAAAGGATTCATACCTTCAGGAATGATTGTTTGGTCATTCTACCTGTGAGTCACCTAGAACAGTGGACATAATGGGTAAGAGTGAAGGGAATCTAGAATGGGCAGTAGAGAAGGGAGACCATGAGTATCCGTTACAGCCTAAGACCTTCTGTCAGTGGGGGCTGAAGTTCATTTGCCTGACCTTACTTTTCTATATTTTCTCAGGAAATGAGACCAACCAGAATGCTAGAGAAACTGCAGATGGGGTAAATAGTGTAACTAAGTGGGTCTGAGAAACTGTGGGTGCTCATTAATGGGCTTTGGGGATCTGCACTGTGCCATCCATATTTGCCCTTCAGGATGCAGGCACTTATCTGCCAGACTGCCAGGAGAGTTGACCTCTGATGGCTGTGTTCATATCTGAAAATTGCCCTTGACTGATAGGAGCCACCTTGCCCAAAGTTTGTCCTGCCTCTGGGGGCAGCCCACATACAATGACTAAGAGATGCAGGGAATGTCACATTTGGTGTCATTTGTCTCAGTCGGAGACAACTCTGAATGGCCTTCCCAGCTCCTGTGGGGACTGGTTGAGATCTCTCTTGCAACTACATTGAAGTCCAACTTTTCCCTCTTTCCAATCCTGCTTCCCCTGTTTCTTCTGAATGTTGTTCCTGAGAGCAGCCTATGATACACCTGCTGTATACCAACCTCTGCCTCAGAATCTGTTTCCAAGGAATCCAACCTAAGACACGATGCAACTTGATTTCTAATCTACCTTTCATGTAGTGCCTCTGACTACAGGCTATGTGGCGTATGAAATGCTAGCTAGAAGAGGTCCAAGAAATGTAGTATTTTGCCTTGCAAACTCTGAATTAAAGGAAAGCATGCCAGAATAGGGACAGACTCCATGCAAAGGAAGTGAATCAGATTATCCACTAAGCCAGTTCATAAACATACAGCTAAAAAGTCCAGGGTGCTGATTGGCATCTTAAATTAGGAAATGCTGGCTGTTACTTGCCATCTCTTAGAGTGGGGAGAATGTTGCTTCCACTTTAATGTCTTTGTTCTCCTAGTTGTCAGCACAAAGTGGTTTCTCCTTTGGAGTTGACTAAGCATGGCCAACAGGCCAAGTAGCATATGCTTCAAATTGTATGCTTTAAATTATCCTCATTCGTGCACACCTGGGGGCTTTGTGAAGGACACTGACATTTACTGATCATTTACTCGATGCCAGGCATGGTGTAATTTCCTGAAAAATTATCACAGTGACTTTATAATTTGGGTGTGAACATATAGAAAAACGAAAACAGAGACTCAGGAGCTCATCTTTAACAAATATCATAGTGGCATTTGAACTTGCCTCTAACTCCTGAGCCAAGTCTCTTTCCACCATACTGCAATGGCCCTTGAAAAGTAAAGCAAGTCTTCCTTTCCTACCAGAGTCCAGATGAGTTGATTGTTCTGTGGGGCTGATGAAACAAAGGGTCATTGTTTTACATTTCCCCCAAAGATGCTTCTGATGTGTGTGGTCTCACTGCCATGGAGCACATCCCGGGCAGCAGTCCGTCCCATGTGCCACCAGAAACAATGAGAATCAGTTCGGATAGACTTGGAAGACTGGAGACAGCTCCAATACCATTCCTGTAAGAACGGCTCGGAGGTCAGGACCTGCTGAAATCAGGGCAGGAAGAGAGCCTCTGTGTCTTAAAAGCAGTACACTGTCCTTCCCATGTTCTGCCGAGATGGCAAGCGTACAGCTAACATGTGCAGCTGTTCTTAAGTTTCTCATGCCAAAGGACATGAGGTGGAAACCTCTGCTGGCAAATTAGAAGGCAATTTAAGCCTTGTCAACTATTTATCTGAACATATGGAAATAATTTTTTTACCTCTGTTTAATCTGTTTAATTAAAGGAGAATTGCATTTATGGGACAGGAACTAACATTTACTAAGTGCCTATTGCACACCAGGTTCCAAGCAAGGCAACTCTGCAAATGAACTCTCTCCATCTGCCCAGTGAGTTGGGCATTGTTAGCTGGCACTTATGGATAAGTAAATCAAGAACTTGGGGAAGTTTAGTAAATCACCCAAGGTCCCCACACTGAGGAATACAAGACAGAATTTCTAATGCAATCTGCCTGATCTGAAGCCCACACTTTGTCTAATACACAATTTAAGAAGACAAGCAAGACAAGGTGAGTATGGCTGAGCCAGTGTCATCTGTGGATCTCACATTTCCTCAGAACTCCTTTGCTGAAATGCACTTGCTTTGTCTATCTCAGGAATCAGAGGTGACTTTGCACAGTCTTCACGGAGGACATGCACTCACAGATGGTGCGTAGATTTCTCTGCCAAAGGCTGTTAAATATGCTGTAAATATATTCTCCTGAGGAATTCACCAAGCACACTGGGTCTTCGAGCCATAGACTACACAGACACCTGCACCCACAAAATTCACACTCTGCCCTGCATGTTCTCACGCACAGATGTACATTTTCTTCCATTCTCTCTTGAGCTTTCTCTCTCACAACACACCTGTTGCTGCCTCTCAACAAAGGCAGTCTTGTGCTGTGAAAGCACCAATTCAGAAGGAAAACATAAACCAGATGGAGAGGATGGCAGAAGGGAAGTTCTTCAGCAAGTAAATAACATAACATGTCTCATGAATTTTTCCATTTCCCCCTGGGGTAAAGATGAAGTAAAGGGATGTAGTGCCCACCTGTCCCAGTGTTCTTGCCAACTGCAGTTCATTTCCAATTTTAACAGAAGAAAGTGGCCCCCATGATTGTCCAGTCAGTGGCAGAGGAAGGCAGTGCCTGGAAATGTCAGCTACTAGAGGAACCGAATATGATGCCGCAGATTTCAAAATATCGAGGGAAATTGTGATGTTCCTTTGCTGACAATCAAGAGATGTAAATTTGGTACCAGTTCATATAATTTTCCAAATATAATCCTAGCAAAACTATATGTATCTGTAATGTACAACTTGGCAGTAAATATCTATATCGTAAAGTATCTCACTGAATGGAAAACACCATTGCTAGTTTGGGTTTGATTTGTTTACCTCTTTCAAATCTCATGTTGAAATTTGATCCCCATTGTTAGAGGTGGGGCCTAACGGAAGGTGTTTGGCTTCTAAGGACAAATCCTTTGTGAATGGCTTGGGTCCTTGAGGTAGTGAGTGAGTTCTTGCTCTGTTAGTTTCCATAAAAGCTGGTTGTTAAAAAGAGCTTGGTACCTCTCCTCCCCTGACCCGTCCAGCCCACCTGGCTTCCTGCTGCCTTCTCTCTCTCTATGTAATCTCTGCACACGCCAACTGTCCTTTGCCTTCAGCCTTGAGCAGTAGCAGCCTGAGACCCTCACCATGAGCCAAGCACATGCTGGTACCATGCTTCTTGCATAACCTGCAGAAATGTGAGCCAAATGAATCTCTTTTATTTATAAACTACCCAGATTCAGGTATTCCTTTATAGCAGCAGTCACTGACCTTTTTGGCCCCAGGGACTGGTTTCATGTAAAACAATTTTTCCACGGATGGGGTGGGTGGAGGCCTGGGGATGGTTTCAGGGTGATTCAAGTGCATTCTATTTATTTCTATTATTATTACATTGTAATATATAACGAAATAATTATACAACTCATCATAATGTAGAATAAGTGGGGAGCTTATTTTTCTGCAACTAGACAGTCCCATCTAGAGGTGATGAAAGACAGTGACAGATCATCAGGCATTAGATCCTCATAAGGAGCACACAACCTAGGTTCCTCGCATGTGCAGTTCACAATAGGACTCATGCTCCTATGAGAATCTAATGCAACTGCTGTTCTGACAGGAGGTGGAGGTCAGGTGGTAATGTAAGCAATGGGGAGCTGCTATAAATACACATGAAGCGTTGCTCGCTGGCCCACCGGTCACCTCCTGCTGTGCGGTCCTGTTCCTAACAGGCCATGGACTGGTCAGTTGTGGCCTCTTAGGAACTGGGCCACACAGCAGGAGGTGAGCGGCAGGAAGTGGGAACCCCTGCTTTATGGCAGCACAAGCAAGCCAAGACAAGCATGATGACATCTTGAGTTTTCTAGTTGTTCTTAATAAAAATGTGCTGAAAATCCAAGTGCTTACTGTGAGATGCTCAATTCAAAACTGAATCATTACAGGTTTGACTTTCGTTTTCTTTTGTCTTACTTTCCTTTTCATAGAGGAGAGAGAAAATCTGAGCAAGGTAAAAGTAAATACAGTAGCCAGTGAACAGTGACAGCCATGGAGTTGCGGGAGATGAATTTTTAGTGATCATTTCTCATATTTTACAAATGAAGACGTGAGAGGCCCAAAAACATTGCCCACAAAGGCGCCAGGTCCACAGCTGGCAGGAAGGAGCCCATGTCCAGCATATGCTCCACTCCATTACCCTACCCAGAGGGAAAATATCAGAAAGAGTAAAAAGGAAGCCTGGAACTTGTCCTACAGGAGTGATCTACCTATAAGATAACATTCAAAACAATGGTGACACTGACACCGTCTTAACATGATCCCTGTTGCCTGGGATTCATGCAGTTGTGACTATTTTGGAGCAAATTTGGAGAAATGTTAATTCACTCTCTCTAGTGTTCTGAAATGGATTGAATGGTGCAATATATTGCATTGCATGGCTCCTAACCCAATTCCAGGGAGTTTCTTGGGCAGCAAGAGGGCTGAAAGCCAACATTTAATATTTCTGTATCAAATTACATTTGCAGGGTTCATGAACATCTCATTTTCTAATTCCATTTCTCATAAAACAAGCCAACATCTGCCTTTTGTTATTTCTATCCCTTATTGTTTCTGAAATATTTGTAGTACATTTTGAGTAAAACTCCCTTGACAAAAACTGCCCGGCAGGCTCTGGGCACAGTCATACCCTTGGTGAAAGGCTCTTATCTCCCCCTTCTCGTCATTTCCAGTACACCCATGGGTTTATAAGCACCCATAGGGCAGGAGGCTTCCTGAGGCGACATAAGGACTTTGACCCAAAGGTGGGACCAAAGATCTCTGGGCATTATGAAAAAGAGTAAACCAGACAATCTGTGGAAGGGGGTGACTTACAGGATTAGGTGGGAACAAAGGCGAGAATCTTGTTGCCTTTTCACACTTTGCCAACATTGTTCTTCCTCTCTCCTTCTATTTTTTATAGAGAGACTATGAGAAGAGACAAAAGAAGTGCTATTAAGGTGTTTGGGGTTGGGGCAAAATTAACAAGTAAAACTAAAGTCCTTGAAAGGTGATCTTGAGTAAGTTCCCCCGTATCCCACTGGTATAAGTAGGGCAGAAGGAGAGCAAGGAGGATTTGTCCTGTGTCAGTCAAATGGAAATGGAAGGAGACCCAGGAGATGAAGAAGAGGGCTTCAAGCCATAATTCTTCACTAAGAGTTTGGTGGATCTTGTAGTATATTGCACAGTGGCCCCTTTATGAAGGAGATGCTTTAGGTCAAATTTTTAATCTATCTTTTCAAAATCTCAAATCCACATTCCTTTGAAACAAGTGAGTCACAATTGCTAGCTGGGGTCACAGGAAAACCAAGGCCTTGAGGCACAGTTGACACAAGCAAAGGCACCCCCCGCCCCCCTCCCCACCACACACACACACAAAGAGTTGCATAAAGTTCCTTCTTAAGGTCTCATTGCTGCTTCACGAATCCAACCTAATTCGTGTTGCATGGGGGATAAAGGGTAGAGCATATAATAGAAAATAAGAAAGCACATTTGGAGTCCAAATATTAGAGCTAAAATTCTGCCTCTGTTGATTTCTAATCAGATAGCCTGTAAGTGGCCTGAACATTTCAAGCCACAGTTTCCTTATCCACAAATGAGAGGAAATTTATGAGATTTAGTTGAAAATCAAATAGTGACAAACGAAAGCACAACAGAATGTTTAGTAGCTGTGAAGGGCAGTGCACATGGAAGGGTTGCCAGCAACGCCCAGCTTGTGGCTGACGGCGCCTCAGGGGCCAGCTCTCTCCCATGAAAAACCAGCGAGTCCTTGTACTGACTTTTTTAAATTTGTGAAACATGAGCTCATTGTGAAATCTTGAACAAACAGAAGCTTTTCCACTCTTTTAATTGAAAACGTTGCTAAAATGTTCATTTGGCTCATTTTCTGGCTTTATTAAGTTAAACATAAGGGACAGAACAGAGTACTGATTTCAGCACTTTCAGGAATTCTAGCATTGCTGATCAACACTAGATCCAGGAACAGGGAAGAGGAGGTTGCGCTGGGAAGGAGGCAGAGAAGAAACTTGAGTCCAGGGAGATCAAGACACGTCCTGAAGGCTCATCTGTCTGTGCACACCCAGACAGGACGGTGCCTGGCGCCTGATTCCTTCAAGCCTGCTCCTCTCCTAGTTCTCTCTGATTCAGTCAGCGGCAGCTCCTTCCGCTAGCTCCAGTGAAGGCCTCAGGAGCCCTCCTGTCAGACCCTTCACATTCACTTCATTAGCACAGTCTTGGGCTTTACCTTGATGTGAAACTGAGAACCCACTACTCCTTGCCACTTCACTGCCCCGCTCCATCCAAGCTGCCATCCTTTCTCCAAGGATTGATTGGTTCAGTAGCCTCCAGTGGATCTCCTCAGTCTGTCCCCAACTTCCCATTCCTCTTCAGTTTACTCTCAACAGGGTAGCAAGAGCGATTCTGCTAAAGTGTGGATCAGACCAAGTCATTCCTCTGTTCAAACTCTCCAAGGGCTTCCCTAATTTAGAAGCCAAATTCCTTACAATGATCTGCAAGACTCTCCACACTGTGGCCCCTTGTTTTCTCTTGCCTGACCTTAATCCCCCCACCCCCAGCCTCTCTTTTTTAACTCTTTTTCTGGCCTCTTCGCTGTTCCTTAAACATACAGGTCACCTGTTGCCTTAGGGCCTTTGCAGTTGCTGTTGTCTTTCTTGAAATGTTCTTTCCCCAGACGTCGGCAAGGCTGACTCCTTCATCTTCTTTTGGTCTGGATTCAAATGTTACTTTCTCAATGAAGCCTTTCCTGACCGCATGGTCTAAAATAAAAACCTGCTCTTCACTCTCACTCTTCCACATATACTTCCTATAACTCTTTTCTGCTTTATTTCTTATTAGCATTTAGGATGAGCTGATACATAACATATTTGACTTATTGTTTTATTTTTCTTCCCTATAAAAATATAAGCTCTATGAGAGTAGGAAGGAACATTTTCTCTAGGACAGTGCCTAGCACAAAGTAAGGGCTCAATAAACAATTTTGAACAGATGAATGACTGAAATGACCAAACAAATATAAAAACCCTGAGCACAGTAGTTTTTCTTTTTTCTTATTTTAGAGACAGTGTCTTGCTCTATTACCCAAGCTATAGCGCAATCATAGCTCAGTGCAGCCTTGATCCCCTAGGCTCCTGTATTTCCCGCCCCCACCTCAGCCTCCAAAGTAGCTGGGACTACAGGCATGCACCACCACACCTGGCTAACTTTTTTGCAGAGATGTAATCTCACTGTGTTACCTATACTGATTTCAAATTCTGGCCTCAAGCAATTCTTTAGCGTCGACCTCCCAAAGCGCTGGGAATACAGGCATAAGCCACCGCAGGTCCTTGACTGCAGTAGTTTAAACAGAGAATAGAAATCTAACATAACTAGAAGTTTCAGATTAGGCAGTCTAGGGCTCTAAATGATGCCATCAGAGACCCAGTTGTTTTTTTTTTTTCATTTCATCGTACTTAAGTTTTTGCCTCATGATTGCAAAATGGCTGCTACCCCACCAGACAACACATGATCTTTCCAAAGCAGGAGGAGGAAATCGAATGCAAAACAGGAAATGGCAGCATTTGTATTAGGAAAGCAAAAACTTTCCCAGAAAGTCTCACCGTATATCTCATTAACCAGAACCTTGTGGCATGGCTACCCCTTGCTACAACACTAAACAAAAACTGGAATTTTATTAGTGAGGAATGGACACAGGGCAGGTGGTTCCTAGTATTTGTCATAGAGCATAAGTCTCTGTCGCCCTTCAACTTCAGCTCATGCTTCTCTGCATGGGATAAAAAGGAGCTTATGAGACCCCAAGTCAAGGAGATGAGTTTGGGGAAACTTTAGATCTAACTATTGCTGGAGAGAAAACCTGAGTCCTACTCTGGCAGAGGAGCCGTGGAATTGGACACTTAGAACACTTTGGCAGCCGTGTTCTCAATGTAGGAATGAAGGTGACCCCAGAGGATAATGAAAATGTCAAGAAAAGGCTCACACCGTCCTGAGAGATAGTCCCAGCAACCTTCACCTCTTTGCTTCCAGGTGTTACAGAGGCCCCACTGCAAATTCTTCTAGCTGTGGTGACAGTGATACTTTTACTGTGCACCTTGACATACAAGAGAGACACTTGAGTTTAGACTAGGCTTGCTGTACCCTCTGAACCAGTGGTTCTCAAAACGAAAGGTCAGCTGAGAGATTTGGCAGCTTCCACTGCCTCCGACAATAACACATAGAGAGCATAGAGCATCTCTGTGCAAACCCACTCCCTTTTCCCTCAAGGAAAGAATATTTTTAGCATCTCCCCAGGTGATTCTGATACCCAGCCCTCTGGACAGGGGGCCCCTCCGTTCTCAACCCAGAAGTTTCAGTGTCAAGGAGAAAGAGGAGAGGGGGTGATCCTATTCCATTATTCTCTTTTTTATTGACATAATATTTTTATATATTTTGGGGCTACATGTGATATTTTGTTACATGCATAGAGTATGTAATGATCAAGTCAGGGCATTTAGGATATCCATCACCTCAAGCATTTATCATTTCAATGTGTTAAGAATATTTTAAGTTCTCACTTCTAGTTATTTTGAAATATATAATACATCGCTGTTAACTATAGTCACCCTACTCTACTATCAAACATGAGAACTTATTGCTTGTATTTAACTGTACATTAGTACCCACCAACCAATCTCTCGTCACCTGCCTGCCATCCTCCCACTGCACCATTCCATCCTTCTGAACCTCTGGTAACCATAAGAGTCAGGAACATGGGCTGTGGCCCACCTATGGTGTGACTGTAGACTTGTACCTCCTGGTCATCATTCCATCCCAGGACAAAGGCGAACACTTTTGCAAACTGCAGAGGCCACCCAGGAACAGGCCGTGTGCAGACTCAGAGCTTTGCTAGCCCAAAACATGAATGCTTGCTGCAGAGCCTTGGGTGGGAGAGCAGTCACTGGACTTATTTATTCGATTCATTTTTCTTTGCTGAAAGGCCAGAATCCAAGACTTAGATTCAAGGTCTGATCCCTTCGGGACTCTTGTAAGAGAGCCCAACAGCCCTTCTTCAGAGAGGAGGAGATCTATGCCCTGTGTTTGCTATAATTACAGTGGTAGGAAGGCAAGAACTTCAGCCTCCTTCCCCAGTGTTTCCATGATGCTCAGGATGGAGGATGGGACCCCAGTTTCTTCTCTTCAGAGACCACTTCTCAGGCTGCCCTGGGAGACGTCCCTGTCTTTGCAACTCTGAGCCAGTTATGGGCACCAGAAGCCCAGCATGTGTGTTGGTTTACCAGGAAAGGGAAAGGTGGGGACCTACATGCTGCGATTGTAACATCTAGAAACCAAGAGTTGGTGGAAAGGCCTGAGAGTTTGACATGAGAGAAGACTCAGGGCATCTAATAAAAGGGACTTCAAATATTAGAAGGAAAAATTAGGCATATTCTTCAAAGTATCAGCAGGAAAACAAGAAGTTACAAGAAATTACACAGGTGTTTCTTTCTTTTCTCTTAATCAGCAAGAGCTGCAAGACAATGGAACAGACTTCCCCTGAAGGTAGTAAGTTTCCTGACCCTGTATATGTCCAAGCAGAGCCTTATCTAGCAGGCATGTTGCTGAGTGCACTCTCATTTGGTGGAGGCAAAGACTAGATGTCCTCTTCCAGCCTTGAGATTCCTTAAAGCTGTGATATCCCCTTTGCCCGCCCCCATGAGATCCAGGACTCAGTGTCCATCACTGCAGATGGCAGATCTCTCCCTGTTTCCCACATCGCTCTTGAGGGAACAAATATTAACAATTCTCACCACAGTGTTAATGCTTCAAAAGGTTTTCTCCTGTAACAGTGGCAATGACTCAGGGCAGTTTGGCTGGGCTTCAGCTCGCTCCTATCTCAGTCAACTCACAGATTAGTGGATAGTCTCGGTAAAGCCAGTGTGGTAACGCGGACGGCAGGCTTCAGGACAAGTTATCTGGCTCCTACAAAACAGATTTCCAGTATCTCCTATGCAATGTTGATTCAGCAGGTCTGGGGGAGAATTGTAAAAGTGCTCCCAGGTGATTCTCCTAGTCATGTTTGGGAACACTTTCCTAAGCTTTTCCCCAACCAAATCCGTAAAGATCCACTGGGAAGGATTATTTTGACCTTGTTTTATCAAGCTTGAATTTTTTCAATTCTTTCTACACAATGTTCACCTGGGATTTGAAACGAATGTTCATGTTTCACTGTATGGTCATAGTTAGTTTGTACATCCTCCTTCCCTCCAATGCCAGCCCCTACAGTGCTCTAGCTTCGCTAAGGCCAGAACTACGCCTTTCTTCTCGGGATTTCCTGCATCTAGCACAAAACTAGGCATAAACCAAGCATTCAATATTTGAGGAAGGAAGGAGGGAGGATGGGAAGGCAGGATATGCTTGTCCAAAGGATCATGTCAGTTTCAACAAAGATTGCTTGAGTCTTGTGCAAAAAGTGCAATGGACAGAGTGGGTTGGGAGTGGCGCTCTACTTGTGCATGTGAAATGGGCAGCAAGTGGGGACTGAGTGTTACTAATTTGTTTCTATGTCTCATCAAAGTCATAAGGCCTCCCAGTACTGACAGCACAATTCACCGCTCTTGCCTGTCCTCAGCCTCTTCAGCGTGTTTTTGAGTGTTTATATTGCTCCTCATAAAGGTAGCTGCTGCTATCCTGACTGCAGATTTTTCTAAAGTAATTCACTTGCACTTTTTTTTAAGTAAAAACCATGAGTACCTTGAGATGAATACATTATGGAGACAATTGTCATCATGACCACATGTGGTATTATTTACTCATGTCAGTTTGAATGATGAATGTGGAAGAATGGCTGGGCAGCTAATATGATTGAGGGCTGGATAGGACAATGTCTATGTGATTTCAAACAATGCCCATACTGTGCGTTGCAAGTCACAGAAACATGAATAGCTGGCACTACTGCCTCCTCTCTCTGCCGACTCCCTTTGTTGGCTGGATTCTCCCCCACACTCCCCACCCCCAAAGACTCCAACTTTCCATCTGCAGCCAAGGAGGAGAAAGCAGGGACCCTTTAAACTTTAGCAGCCTGGGGGTTGTGCATGGTGTCAGCCATCTGGCTGATGTCATTGGTGACTCCTCGGCCAGCCAGAGGGCAGAGGAGGCTCACAAGGCCTTGAAAGATAATCCAGGTTTGTTGGCTGGTTTTTGCTCCCTTTCACGAGTGGCTACGTAGACAATGTCACAAACGAAATGACGGATTATTCTTCAGAGAAACATCCTTGCAGTGGAAGAGTTTGGATGAGAACAAGGTGCTACAGATCAATCAGGGATTTGTTCTGTAGGCCTGTCAGGTCTATAAATATCTAGACTCCTGTTTATCAAGTATTGGATGGATGTACATCTTCAGGCAATAAGAATTTTCTGTGTTCTTTTCTTTGCGGCAAGCCTGAGAGACCACAGGACGAAACCTTTTCTCAGCCTCCATTGTCATGGCTACCCCTGCAATTGCGAGTTTCCTCCTTTGACTGAGATCTTGGGGTACAGAGCGTGCTAGATCCATGCTAAATACCTTGAATGTGTTGCCTCATTTAAACATCAAAATTGATGAAGAAACTGAGGTTCAGAGGGTTGAAATAACCTGCTTGCGGTCACACTGCAACATCGTGGGGAGATTTGTAAGAATAAATAATCTCTCTCTAAAACAAATACACTGCGGTGAGTGACCCAGTGAAACTGGACTCCAGGGCTGCCTGGCCCTAGAACCGGAGCTGGTCACACAACTGCCTTGTGTGTCATCAGCTTTAATTCCATTCCTTTGGCTTTGTGGTGTGTGTGGGAGGAAGGGCTCAGTGTTAAGAGAGGAAAGTAAGGGAGTGACAGAGGGCAGTCCCCTTCGGGCTGCCTACTACAGAGTGACCAGCAAGCCCGGGGGTGGGAGGGATGGTGGGCAGACAGGCTAACAAAGGCAACAGTGAAAAGAGACTGTGGCTTTTTCCTTCTGGGTTACAAATCATGGGGCCAATCTCAGCAATTTGGGTTGGGGAGTGTTCTTTTCCATGATGTCACTTCAGCTTTGAGGCACAAGCTGTCCAGTGCGTAAGATACAATGAGAGATTCAGCCAAAATGGAAAACGGTGAATGTCTCCTAGAAAAGTTACTGCTTTGATCCTTGTCAAGAAGTTCTCTCACCTTTTAAAAGGGACCTCATGCCAACGTGGGGCACATGGGGCTCACATTTGTCTGTGGCTGCGCTGCCCTTGGGGTCCTTGGTTCTGCTGTGGTATTCAGATGGCTGTCAGGCTTTTCCCCACTCCTATGGAATAACCCCATGCACAATACTTGGGGACATGATGACAAGTCTTCTGCAGAGTGCTGATACCACCAGCCTCTTGTGTGTGGTTTGTGACATGGTGTCAGACAAGACCTGAAATCAGATTCAGCAGCTTGTTTTCTTACAACGTGGAAAAAGCTCTGTCTTTCATGCCAGTAGACAGCAAGAAACAAAAAACAAGACTGATTCTGCCTGAGAAATATGTAAAAATGTTCAAGCAAGGGCGTAAAAGAAAACCAGAATGGAGTGACAACGTGGGATCTAAATTTGACCTGTAACACTGACTTTGATTCTTTTCAATCCTATTATTTTTGAGTTGCTCATTTTTGAAATTCCTGTCTCCTTCCTGTTCTCACTTTTGATCCAGCATTAGTCATGTGTGACCCAGAATAATCTCACACCACATTGCATCAATATTTTCCTATCTTTATTCCGCTTTGGGGATGGGGCAGGAATGCATATATACCTTATCAAAAGAAAAATGATTTTGTAATTATTTATTTTCACTAAAATGTTCTGACTAGAACTACCGGATTTGACATGCATTCTTTTTGATATCACCTGACTTGAAGACAGCCCCAGGGACAGGTGCTAGATAGTAAGGGATGGAGGCATAAATGGCCACTGGAACTCCACAGTATCGGCCAGAGCATCAATTGAGCCAGCATCCCACGGTTTTTACTCTCGGTAAAAATTTTAGACAAAATTTTAATTAGTAATGTGACCACATGACTAATGTGTATATGAATGCCAGTGATCTACTTGGATTGGATAGTAGGGCTTTCAAACCATGCTACAACATCTTCTACCCATGATTTAAACATAGTGTTTTTCCAAAACATGTCACTGCAGGAGAATATCCTGGGGTGCTAATAAAAATGCAGATTCCTAGTCCCTACTGTAAACCTACTCAATATGACCCTCTGCAGATGGACCCAGGATATGTATTTTTTTAAAAAGCCCTGAAGGTGATTTTTGGGCATACTGAAGTAAAAAACTACCGGTTTAGACTTAAGGTGACTTAAGCAGCACTTTTGTAGGTCTGCATAGTCAACATTAGTGATTAGGAAAGGTCCAGATGTCCTGAGAATTGGCATTTATCTACTCATTTGTTTCACAAGCCTTTATCGAATACCTTCTGCTATTCAGTCTTGAATGGAGAATACAAGTGTGTGTCTAGGATAGTGGTTCTCAAACTTGTGTGTACGTCAACATCATGGGGAGATTTACAAGAATAAATAGACTCTCTCTAAAACAAATGCATCACACACACACACACACAGTGCCTTTGCAGATCTGTGATGAGACCACTACATATTTGAGATGATGATTCTGATATTTAGTCAGCATAAAGAAAACACGTTATTAGAGAAACTCTCTGTGCACCAAAATACCAAATGAACGGACTTTTATAGGGACTTTCCTATAATTGTGGGAAAAACACGTGGCACCTGCTTCCTGAGCAAAATCAATTATAGCTTCCTTACAGATAATATTGGTCTTAAACAAAACTAAGTAGGGTTGGTGTTAGAGAAAAGGTGGGTGAATCATTTCAAGAGAGGCCACCATTAGCCTATCGAGGCATGTATGAAAGACAGTGGGAATATCTATTTAGTCAGATGCAAGAGATACAAATTGTCATATTTTGGTTGGAGTAAAAATATTACCATCCTCGTGATTTAATAATATTCATTGTACTTCTGCCACTATACATAGTACTATCTATGTTCACAAAATGGAAATAATTGCAACAGATATAATGGTAGCGAATTTTAATCAAACTTCCAAATAAAATTATTGGTTCAGTGAAGTTTCAAGCTTTTTTTCTAGAAACTTCAGAACACATAGGGGAAAAATCACCCAGTCTTACCATTCAGAAATGATTATAATTAGCATTTTCATAGATAACCATTTTTTCTCAATTGATGTTATACTGTGATCATTTTCATTTTGTTAAACATGATGCCTGAAAATTACTTTCAAATGCTTCAGCAGAGAAAGACAGAATGAGGTAAAGCAGCTTTGTAAGATTTTAACAATTAATACGACTAGGTGAAAAGTATATATTATATTATTATTTCAGCTTCTTGGTAGGTTTGAAATTTTCAAAATGAAAAGTTTTCAAAAATATTTGAAATTTTCAAAAAAAAAAAATAGGAGAAACCTATTCGGTACAAGAAGTAGACAAGCAACAGGGTGGATTACGGTAAACATCATGTGGTTAAAGTCTGGAATGAAAGATACTTTTTAAATATTTTAAAAGCTATCAAATCAAAAAGTTATCATCTATTAATGATTTAGTGGAGAAATTTAGCTGTAGGAATTATGATTCTACACTTTTATCTGTATTCATGCCATAGCCCTGGTGAGCCTTTTATTTTGATCTGTCATCTTACTGACATTGTCAATGAACTGAGAGTCATGGTTTCAAATATATGCCATGAAATAATGGTGCCTAACTGAGATCTAAACGCCTAAGGCCAAAATACTTTCGTATAAAAGTCATCTGGTTGCAAACTAAAAGCCAGTGGGATACATGCAAACTCACTCTCTCTCTCTCTCTTTCTTTCCAGAAACATCATTTTTTTCCTCCAATGAACACACTTTAAGTCTTTTCTGGAACAAGATAAAATATAAATAGATAACCCATATTATAATTAATTATCCCACTATTGGTCAAATTGATTGAGTTCAATTTTTAGTTTTATAAATGATACCATGCTTTTTTTTTTCTAATTTCAACATTCCTTAGGACAGACATCTAGAAATGAATACTCCATGTGGTATTGAAAGTTGGCTTAGCTCTGCTTTTCCCACTCTCAATGCCAAAGAGAAAGGGTGAGTCTATGTCACTAGAAAAGCATGAATGCATCTTTTGGCCAGACTCTGACCCCACAGCATGAGGGTAGTTAGTTTGAGTTGAAGTAAGCTGCTATAACAAAGAGACCCTAGGGTATAGTGGCTTGAATAATTTGGAAACTGTTTTCTTTCTCACTTTACCACTCAGATGTGAATGGTTCAAGCTTGATGGAGAGGCACTAACTGACATTCTCAACAAATGGCTTCCATTTCTGGGTCCAAAGTGACAATGCTTGTTCTTGCTGTTTTACAGACACTGGGAAGGGGTAAATGATCTGGGGAATGTATGCCTAACTGTTTGAAGGGCAAGATCCATAAGTGGAGCACATCATTGCAGGTCACATCTCATTGGTCAGAATCTAGTCATTGGCTTTACCTAGCTACAGAGCTGATAGAAAATGAAGTGGTTACCTGGACAGCCATGGGCTCAGCTAAAACTTGGAGAAGAGATCTGGGAACACAATGAATGATCTGCCTCAGCTTCTGGCTGAATTACTGGAACTCAGAGGGTGAGCAACTGAGACACCGTGCTCTTTTCTCCTATGATTTCTGTCCCCCTCAATGTTGAGCCCCTGAGATGTGAGCACTGGAAACATCACAGTCAGATAGTAAAAAGTTTGCTAATCTGACAAGAAATCAAGATTCATTAAATTCTTCAATGTGCATTTTTATAGGGTACGGCCAAACCAGAGTTAGGTAAGTACGGATGTCACTAGCTACAGGTTCATTAGAACTCCACAGTTCAATTCCCACCCCCGACCTCGCTTCGCCTCCCCCCACCTCCCTTCGCCTCTCCCTCTCTCTTCCTCATCCTCTACATTCCTTCTGTGCTTTTGGAACTCTCCTTTTTGTTACAGATAGGTACATAAAGAAAAAAATTCAGGGGTTCAGTGGAAACAAACAAGTTTTAAAGTAGAATTTACAATGAGATGCCTAATGAACAATGGTCTATTCGCACAGCTGAAAGCTCTACTCACAAATCTCTTTCCCTTTTAGATTTGTGAGGAACAAGGGATTGTATTCTCTGCATGGGATTTTGCTTCTGGGCTAGGGTTGACTGCAAGTTTATTGGACTGAGCACTACGTTTTGTTTTGTTTTTACCGTAAGGGACTTCTGCAAAGAGCCCCAGTGCTCATGATGTGCTACGAGAAAAATGGAGAGGGTTTGCAGAACAGTTCTTTCTCTTTGTTCAAAATTAGGTTCATGCTGAGAACCACTGTGAATATTTCAAGTTCTGTTTTGGATAAAATAAGCACGTGTTTGAATTAATTAACTCTTAAGGTAACTCAGCACTGAGACTGAATTAGTGCTGATGGAAGGAGCACTGTGTGAGGAGTCCCAATGCTTCTGTCCTAGCCTTGGCCTTGCCACAAAATCTTCATAGAACTATGGAAAAATACCCAACATTTCTGTGCTGTGGTTCCCCAATTACGTAAATTCAGAGATGCTTACAGTTTCAGACGAATGATTTTATACATACTGTAGTCTGCCTTTGTTATGGTAACAGTAAGACTGAGGTGAGCCTATGTTAACCCTCCCCTCCACAATCAACCATGCACTTCTTGGAGACCCCTAGGACCTACTCTCAAGCACGCTACACCGTAGATCCTACAATATTTGGTGGCTTAAAATTTATTTATAGGTCTGCTTCCCCATGGGCTTCTTACAAACAGAGCCTATTTCTTATTCGTCTGTGTTGTCCCTGAAATGCTAGTACTGTGCTTGGCTAAGTACTGGATGCTTGATAAATACATGAAATAAAAGTACACCTGATATTAGAAGGCTGGTTAGTGGCAGGGCTGGGTCAAGAATTCAGGTTTTTCGTCTTTTTTTTATTGTTGTTGTTGTTTTTGAGACAGAGTCACACTCCGTCACCGAGGCTGGAGTCAGTGGCACATCTTGGCTCACTGCAACCTCTACCTCCTGGATTCAAGCGATTCTCCTGCCTCAGCCTCCCAAGTAGCTGGGACTACAGGTGTGTGCCACCACACCCAACTTATTTTTGTATTTTTAGTAGAGACGAGGTTTCACCGTATTGGCCAGGCTGGTCTCGAACTCCTGACCTCGTGATCCACTGGCCTTCGCCTCCCAAAGTACTGGGATTACAGGCGTGAGCCACCATGCCTGGCCACAAGAATTCAGATTTCTTTACTTCCACATCAGTCCTTCTCATGCTTGACTTCTCCCTTCCCGTAAGAATAAGGATAAAGTGTGATATCAAGTGCAAAAAGTGCTTGAGCACTAGAGATGCTGGTGCAGAAAGATTTGATTGGTGTCGTCATCCTTTGTCCAAGGTTGCTCTGCTTTTTCAGTCTCTTGATCCTTAATGATGATTTATTCTCATAACATGTTTATCTTCCTTCTCCCTCAAGAACCTCTGCTTAGAGCGGTCCAGAGAAGACTATATTGCAATGGGGCCCAGATAACTTTGTAAGAGCTTTGATGCCAATATCTGAAGCCCAAGATGTCCACTATCTTAGATGAAGGCTAACATCTGCTCTCCAAGATGTAACCCTCGCATGCTGCCCTAAAGAAGGCAGAGCACCTCATGCCTCTGAATTAGACACAAGGCACCAAGAGGCAAGCACCTGGGGCTGTCGCCCAGGTCATCTATGCTTGACACTGCTCAGCCTGCTTATGAGCAAGAGCTTATGGGATCTTGCTCTAGCAGTCAAAATAACCACACAGGGCAAGGAAAAGACACAGGCCAGAGTCTGGGGAGGTTCTGAGTGGGGCTGATTTTAGCACACAGAAGGGAATGAGACAACCACAGCCACGACAGTGGGCCAGGAGGAAGGAAGGCCACTGTGGGTCACCAAGAGAAACACTTCCTGCCATTGTCTGGCTATACAGGTGCAGATGAAAATAAAAATAGGTGGAAATTGAAGATATGCATGTGTACATCTTAAGCCAGACCATATAGAGAATCCATTGGGGCTGTGTTTGGAGGCCATAAAGAAATAATGCAGAGCATTTTGGTCCAGTGAAAATGGAACTTAAGAGGCCATGTACAATTCAAAGACCCAAGGAGAAGAGCTGATTAAACCCTAAGCATGCTCTAAGACATCTGGAAAAGAGTTTCTCAGCCCATGGGTCTCAGGTTCTCAGCCTAAGAACCGTGTAATGAAAACACTATGATAGAAGAGACTGCGGAAAGCATGGGGGCACCATCAAATACTCTTTCATAAATGCTGAGGAAAAGTGGAAAGCCATGGTTCTAAAAGATTCTTAAACTCTTACCCTATTTCCCTAAGATTTGTTGATAGTCCAGAAATGGCTATTTAGGGATATTGCATTCTTCTCAAGCACTTTTTTCCCTTCAGTTAAAAAAAAATGTATTATGGAAAATATCAACTATGAATACAAAAATATGCAAAGTAGTTTAATGTACCCCTGTGTACTCAGCAATCACCTTCAAGAATGATCAACTCGTAGCCAATCTTACTTCATCTGGACTCACATCTACTGTCTCACTCCCATATTACTTGGAAACAAATTTCAGATATCATATAATTTTATCTAAAATATTTCATGTTGTGTTTTTAAAACATAAGGACTATAGAGACATAACTATCCATTCTGATGCTTAGAAAATTAGAATTCTGTTGTGTCATCAAATAGCCAGTAAATGTTCAAATTTCCAGCCTTTTACATCTAATCATGTCTTCCTCATGGTTCCCTTCAGACCTACTCTACGCCCGTCCAGAGAAAAAAAAAACAAAGCAGACTTATACAAGCAAAGAAGCTCTGATACCCGGGCCCTTTGGTTTCCACGCTATGGTAATGTAGCAAACACATGATATGCCAGGAACAGAGAGCTGACCCCCAAATTGGAGGCAAGCACACTGGCAACATAAAGAGAAAGTAACTGACAAACCCCTAATTCTGGAAGATGCCCAGAGCCGCTGGGCCTGGAGCCAGGAGCTTAACAAATTTCCATTGTTATTGGCAGCGGACAAATTTAGAAGCAGACAGGGGACCTTCTTATCATGGGGAATTTTGTTAGCTGAGGCTATATGCATTTAAAAAGCACAATCAACCTGTAGTGAGTTAAGGGATTAAACATGATTTTTCTCAACTTGAGTGACCCCTCTCCCTAAATTAAGCTGCCTATTTAGCGCCTTTAATAAATACACAGATAATTTAAACCATGTGTCAGCAAATTGAAAACATGGGCTTTTTGAACTATGTATTTTCTTTCTCATGTTGGAACACTTCCCTTGAGAAAAATCTCAGGTCTCTTGATTATGGAAAAGAAAGATCTGTATATCTTGCTGATTAAGTGTCTCAGGATACACACATACACGTTGATCAAGTTTTTTCTTCTTTCTTGGCTAAAGTGAAGCATAGGCTTCTGAGAAAAGTGTTCCATCGACATTTCTTTGGCGGCTGCCTGGTCTATTTGTCAACAAAACAAAATGTGAAAGGATTTTATTTCTATAAAAGCATTTATATTTCAAAGCAGCTTGTCATTATATATCATGTGGCATTACATTGAACCAAGATACAATTTTCAGCTTGATTGTTAGAAGTAACAATCTGTATTCGCAAGTCAGTAAAATGCTCAAATATGTATCTTCTCTGTTGCTTGATTGGGAAAAAATAATACTCCCAGGTTGAATACCTTGAGGTTTGGATTGCATGATTTGACATGCCAGTTTTAGGATCTCTGAATTAATTTATTGATTCAAAATACAGCCCCTGCCAAAAACAAATCGCTATTTACTTTCATATTAGGAATCTTGATTTTGACCCCAAAATTGTTCAAAAGGTGACAAAGATTTTTTAAAATAATTTCTATATGATTTTCCCCTTCCTTTAAATAAATCTCTGATCTTTTAGCTACCTTACAACTTGCTTTTGCCTCTTTCATGTGTGTCCCAAAAAAGTTCATAAGCGTGTTAGCGTTCATGGACCCACAAGACTCATCTTGTTTCCTCATCTTCTCCGTGGTTAGAGTGCTTTCTGAGACAGTTCTCACCACAGATGCTCAGAGATCAAGTCTACAGCTTCTTTTCGGTTCCCCGCTTTTAACCTCTTCGTTATTAAGCAGCGTCTTGGACAAAATTCCATAATAGGACACATCTTTTTCATTTCCCCCCAAAATCTATTTTTTTCCAACTTTTATTTTAGACACAGTGGATACATGTGCAGGTTTCTTACACGGGTATGTTGCACTCAGGTAGTCAGCATCGTACCCAGTACCTAGTTTTTCTACCCATACCACCCTCAATTCCTCCTCTCTCTCTAGTAGTCCATAGTGTCTGTTGTTCCCATCTTTATGCCTATTGGTGCTCAATGTTTAGCTCTCTCCTATAAGTGAGAACTGCAGTATTTGGTTTTCTGTTTCTGCGTTAATTCACTTAGGATTAGGGCCTCCAGCTTCATCCACGTCACTGCAAGGGACATGATTTCGTTCTTTTGTTATGGATGCATAGTACTTTATGGCATAAGTGTACCACAATTTCTTCAGTCAGTCCACCACTGATGGGCAACTAGGTTGATTCCATGTCTTGCTGTTGTGAATAGCATGGCATGAACATATGAGTGCAAGTGTCTTTTTGGCAGAATGATCTATTTTAATAGATCTTGAACTTCTGATTTCCAACTACACTGACTTTCTCTTGCTATAAATGCAAACAGAGCATCATATAGGTAGGCCATGCTTGGCTTATGCAAAAGGACATCCAAGACATCTTTTAAAAAGGTGATTCAGCCACCGCAGAAGAGGGGAAGTAGTCACATGGGCAGATTTTGTCTGGTTAAAACTTCATTTTGTCTTGGAAGATAGACATTGAAAAACAAGTCTTGAAGGCCAGATTTCGCCAGGATGAGAAGGCCTAATTGTCTGAGAGAACATAGGCCCTTTGAGCCCATTAAGGAGTAACATGCCGTAGATCAAGCACCCCTCTTTGAATTAGTTTTCTGAATGTCTACTGCCTAACTTCTCTATGGCAGACTGTCTGATGTTAGGAATCAATGGTATCGTTTGAAGGAGCCGGTCTTTTAGACAGAGGCATGCAAACTTCTTAGGAAGCCTTTATACTGTATTAGTTTGTAAATCTAAATATCACATGCAGCTCTTGGTTCAACAATGCTCCTCTTTTTCTAATAATTTGCTGAAACTAATTGAATACAGGACACAGCTCACTGGTGGGCAAGTGAAGAGTTAGCTTCTAAGAAAACATATAGCTAAAGAAAGCAAAACTGACTGGCCTAGGTTTTAATAAGGTGATTAACTTAACATGTATCTTTACAAAGGATTATTTTGCTGCCAGAAGGGTGAAAGATTGGCCTTTACTAATTATTTAGAGGTTATATGTGGAAATAATCAGTATTCATTTTATAGATCATCTGAATAGCTAAAAAAAAAAAAAAAAAGACTCGAGGGTTAAATACAGTTACTAGACGTTTCCATATTTTTTACTTCTTTACTAGACGTTTCCATATTTTTTACTTTTTTACTAAATCATAGATTTAGTTAGGAGCAAAATAACTATTTGTGATGGTTTGACTCTTAATGTTGGAGTTACTGTTAATCACAAATGCAGATGATTTTTCTCTTTGCTTTGTTATATTAAACTCCTGGTATTTCTAAGACACACATACTGCAATGTTGTAACAAGTGGTATATTTTGGTAGTTTTGGCATGCCTGAATCCTAACAGAGGATGGTACAACAAGCCCAGTTAATGGTATAACTAGATTAGCTCTCTAAATCTGTGCTATCCAATATGGTGGACACTAGCCACAAGTGCCTACTTTAAGTTAACTTTAAATTAAACTTGGAAAATTCAGTTCTTCAGTTGCACTGGTGCTTAGTAGTTACTGTATTAGACATTTTCATCATTGCAGAAAGTTCAGTTAGAAGGTGCTGCTTTGAAGAATCCTAAATTCACTTAATAATTACTCTAGCTTGATCTCTGCATATTCTTATCTAGGATATAAGTGGATGAGACTACTAAGCCTCTAGGGTCCTCCCACTTCTGAGAGTCTCATCCCAACCACTTTCCTGATACCTGGGGATCACATCTGTACAACTCACGGAAAGCCCCTGTGGTGAGAACGTCACTGGCATCCTGGTGAAAACTTCTTGGGACTTAGAGGACTTGAATGTAGTCCCAGCCCTTCAATGCAAGCTATATAACTCTGGAAAAGCCACTCAATTACTTTGAGTTTCTTCACACATTTATCTAATGAAGAGACTCTCCTGAACAATCTCCAAGGCTTGATTTGCTCTAAAATTCTAAAATGTTATTTTTAAAATAATCCTTGCTGATGATGTTGGATCAAGCAGATTTTGGTACTGTGTAGTCTGTGCTGTTTTCTTTGAAAACATTCTGAATTCTCACAACACTCGTTCAAGGAAGGGAAAACTTATTACCATTTTCCTTTTGCTGCAGTGGACACTTCCCTGCACCCAACGGTTGGAAGCCTGTGAAAAATTGCCAGTCATGCAGCTGTTTTCAATATAAAGATTCCTGGCATGTGTGTAGGGTATCAGAGTGATCAAAGTTTTCACTTTTTTCCCCAAAACTTGGGGTGTCTTGTAGACTTACCATGTGCAAAATACTTAGTTCAGTATTTGTGTCTGATCGTTAGCTAAAAAACTATTATCTTGACTCTTTAGTATTATGAGCAATATAGGAAAAAAATAATCATTTGATTTGAAAGTTTTGGCATAAATATTTCCACCAGGATGTCCTTTGTTCAGCTGATGTTAAATGGTTAATTATAGAATACTTTCATTTGAGGAGTTTGTCTAGAACATTAGAAGACTTGGGCTAAAATGAAGGAGAAAGATCTATATATTCATTTGAATACTTTTTAATGGCGGCTTTCTCTATGGAACGCACTGTTCTAGTGGTGAGCACTCAGCAATAGACAAATGAAACAGAAAGTTCTCTTCCAAAGGTGCTTCTCTTCTAGGCAGTCTCCAAAGCATGTTCCAAAATTGGAGTTTTTCGAAACGTTAAAAGAGACTGCATAGGCAAACACAGACTGTGCTCACATAAGGTTAGGAAATTGTCTGTTAAACAAAATTAAAGTTTTATTTGTTTGTTGTTGCAGGATTTCCAGAGTTTTAAAAATGCTAAGTACACTATGAATTTCCAAGACTAGAATGTCACAGGCAGTGGGAAATAAATGATTTTGGTGACTGAACACTTTTTTGTTCCCATAGAATACTTCATGAAAATGAGTAAAGCTCTGTTGAAAGAAAATTGCTTGGTAGAAAGACTTTATTGCTGGATAATGGGCTAAGTCATTAGGACACAAACCTATTACATTCCTTAGATAGAGTCCATCTGATACTTTTAATTCACTGCTAGTCTCCCCAGCGTGGGGTGTAGCCTGGATTCTGTTCCAGGCATATTAAATGCTTGGGCAGCCCATCAAATGCACAGCTGGTGCTCAGTCATCCTCAGCAAGCAAAGGATGCCTGAGAAGGATCTTAGCGGGTGACGGGGATTTTGCTTTGTTACATCAGAGCTGTAGCCAACACCATGCCAACGGTGTGGAGTACCCAAAGCTCTTGGATTTTAGACTCAGAAGGCCTGGGTTAAAACCTGAACTCTACCCCTTATTTGCTGAGCATCCTCAGATGAATTGCTGACTTCTCTGAGCCTATTGCCTTGTCTATAAGAAAGAGGAGATTATAGATGCTCCATGGGTTCATTATGAGGCTCAAATGGGATCTTGTGTGTGAGGGTGCTTTGCAGTTTGGGCTCTGACTACAGATCAGGCCACACTGGCATGGGCCACGTGGTTATACCCCCTCATCTAAAGGGGCATTTTGGCAGTGGAGGAAGCCGGGATCCACACTGTCTTCTTAAATCTAAATAACAGAACATGGCTTTTCTGCTACTTATAGAGGATTCTTACTCCAGCCAAAACACTCAGCATTGAGGATTCAATAATAGGTACAAATAATGTTCAGATTTATGTAATTTGAGTACAAAAAGTATGTTTACATTGCCAGTACACGTTCAAATATGACATTGCTTATATGTCATTCTTATTTATTTATTTTTTTTAGTGACAGGGTCTTACTCTTTTGCTCAGGCTTGAGAGCAGTGGTGTCATCACAGCTCAAACTCCTGGATCCAAGTGATGCTCCCACCGCAGCCTCCCAAATAGCTGGGACTACAGGTGTGCGCCACCACACAAGGCTAATTTCTTTATTTTGTGTTGTTTTGTAGAGACAGGCCTTGCTATTGCCCAGGCTGGTCTTAAACTCCAGGACTCAAGTAGCCTTCCTGCCTTGGCCACCCAAAGTGTCATTCTTTTTAAAAAAAGGGAACTTGATTATTTCTGTATGAAATATGCTATCAGCTGATTTTTCTCAAATAGACCAGTGCAATGCAGAAAATATCACAGAAATATTCTTATCACTCAATTATTAGAAAAACTGAAATTTTCTTGGATTATTCTTTGGCATTTACCACCTCTCAACCATATTGCAATTATTTGGTCAGCTGGTAGCCTGTCTCAACAGACAGGGCAGGAAAACAAACAAAAAAACAAAACTCTTGAATAAAATTCTCTTATCAGTCTCAAGTGGTTAAAGCTGCCATTCAGGGCCCTCTGTGTAAATAAATCGTTCTCCCCCTTCAACAACTCTGAAAAGGAAAACAACAAGTGTGCTCTCTCCAAAAAAGGCATTAGTGACGGTTAGAAGGCTGAAGTGGAGAGATCTGCTGACTTGACAAACCATGATTACTTTTTACAGCTCATGAAACTGTCTTTTTAAGAGCTGTGCTCTATGACCTTAAGTTTATTGCACTCACAATTGTAGAAATGTCATCTTTTGGAAAGATGAGAAGCCTCAATGAGAAAAGACAAGATTAATAGCATAGCGTTTGCCCAGTGCTAAGCATCTTAGCATTTGTTGCCAAACAGAGAAGAAAATGGAGAGCAAGTCTTCAGAGGCCCATGTGCTGGGGGGCTGTGCCATCTGTCCCCACAGATAATCCCTAACCCCACTTTGTTCCTTAATAGCAAGGTCTGTTAGTCTGCTCTGCTTATAAACTGATATGTAATGGCCTGGATTGAATCACGGCTTCCCTCCCTCATAGATGGTGACCTGGAATACATCACATTACTTTCTGTGAGTCCTCATTCCTTGTAGTATAAAAAGGGGGTAGTAACAGCCTTCTCTCTGAGAGTTGGGATAATTGGCAGCTAAAAAGATCTTGATAAAATGTCAGTCACATAATGTCACTCCTTTACTCAGAACCCTTGAATAGCTACCTGCGTCACTCTGAGTAAAAGCTAAAATCCTGACAGTGGTCCACCCGCAAGACCCAGCAGGACATGGTGCCCCATCCTCCTCTCTGACCTCTTCTCTGACATCTTTACCTCCAGCCATGTTGGCGGCCTTATTGCTCAGGCCCCTGCTCATGGTTCTGCCTCAGGCCTTGATGCATACTGTTGCTTCTGCCTGGAGCTCCGCTCCCCTAAGTGTCTGAATGGCTTAGATCCTTAGCTCTACTCAAGGATCTAAGTAGAGGATTTGAGTAGAGGGTCTCTACTCAAATATCACCTTCTCAGGGATCCTATCGACCCTATTCACAATTGCAAACTCTTTTCCTACTCCCTTTCCTTTTTATCTGCTTTATTTTTCTTCAGAGAACTTATCACTAGATGACATATGTATTTTACCCATTTATTATGTTTATTATCTGCCTTTCTCTTCTTGAATGAAAGGCAGTGAGGGCAGGGGTTTCTTTATGCTCATTGCTATATCCCAAGCACCTGGAATACTGTCTGGCACATAGAAGACACTCAGCAAATATGTGTTAGATGAATGGATATTAAATTATAACACAAAGTATGTAGCACTGTGCCTTGGTTTTTAAAAAAAAAATGGTGGGAAGAGGTAATAGGAGAGGTACTTGAATATGTAGCATGTTCCACATTTTATTCCCATGACTTGTTGCAAGTGTTAAAGAGTCAGCCCATATTATTTGCTAGTCACAAAAGAAACACGTGAAAGATTTTTTTTAAGAAAATGCTTCTTTACAGAAAAACGCCATCTGCTAAATAAAGAAGGAATGATAGAATTAAGAATCACCATTTTACAATCCCGAGTGAAGTAACTGATTCCCGTATGGGTCAACGATAGATGCAAAACCCGTAAGATGAAAGAGGGATGGAAAAGTGGAAAGCTGAGTGAGGCTAAAATGTCAATCCACTGATTTCTCACTAGCCACATAGGTTAAAATATTGAAGAAAAAAACAAGTGTCCTATTGCCTTCCTTTGCAGCATCAGGAGCCTCAGGAGCTAAGAGGGAGGCAAGGAGGAGGTGCTCCTGAAAATCCGCTTCCACTCATCCTAGAGCCACAAACAGAGACCTTGACGCTTCTTCAGGACAGGACTCCTGACACACGACATACGACCCAGAGCATTCCCCCACTCTTGTGTGTTTAAAGCAACTTGCAATCTTTAATCTTAGCAATGGAGCTTATAAATGAGTTATATTAGCTAATGAAAACAGTGAAATACTGAGCTATATTTCCCCATTTATTCCATTTTTGCTTCTACTTTTCCTTTCATTAACAGACAATTTGATTCAAATTCTATTAAGTTTTTTAAAAAAGCAACCAGTTACCAATTTCAGTGGTCTCATCTAGCCCCCTTGTGCCTTGTCATACTTATCATACAGTGGACCAATAGTCCAGAAGCCGCTGCTGAGGAGGGAGCTTTGCAAGCCTGATTTGTTTACCCTCCCTGTAAACTGTCAGGGAGAGCCTGGAATAGGTATTAATATTGTTGGTAATTGCACAACCATCAAGTGCTTAGATTTTTGCAAAGAGAAAGAAGACAAAATTCAGTTGCAAAGTGACTCCTGAGGAAACCAGGAATTCAGTGCTCGTAAAGAATGGAGTTATCTCGCCCTAGGCATCTTGATGATTAAACACTCTGAGAGGAGGTCCCACTAAGCTTAGTCTTTCTTTTTCTTTTCCCCATGTTCTGTTTATTCGTTTTGAAATGAAAAGCAAAACTAGCTTTCCATACCCAGTGGAGAGTTTATCACGGGGAATAAGATGTCAACAAGTCTTGAGAGTAGCTGGGCCCTTGACTGCGTGGGGACTGGCTTGTAAGTGATAGCATTTTAAAAACCCATGTGAAATTTCACAGCAAAGCAATACAACATCCCAGCACACAGTACAGTGAGGCTGGCTAGGCCCCAGAACAGAGTGGCCTCACTAACCACATTCCTTCTTCCTCAGGCCAGCTTTGGGAATCCCTCCTCCTGGGTTTGGCAGGCTGGCTTTCCACTAGAAAATTTGCCTAAAATTTAAAATAAAGAAGAATGCAATTGCTTTATAGATTTTAGTTTGCTGGTGTTCAAAAAAATGAATAGTGAGAGACCAGAATGCACTACCCCAAAATACGAGGAGTTGCTGAGCTGATGGTTACAAGAAAGCACTCTTCCCTCAGGAAAATACTTTTACAGAGACAAAAAGGTATCCTTTTCCCTCTCTTCCCTACCCTTCTCCCAGGGAGAACAAAGGTTAACCACGGAAGACAAGCTTTACTAACTAACCCTTCCTCCAATTGCCACCAGACCCTACAAACTCAGAGTCTTTTCCCTCTGTTTTATCATCTCTCTAAAGATTTACTGTTCTTTGTTGAAGATGCTACATAAGCTGTACTTCAAAGCCATCTCTTTGAGATGGACTCGTTCCCTGTGTGTCTTCTATGTATATATAAAATATGTTAATAATCTTGTTTATTTTTCTCTTGTTAATCTGTCTTTTGTAACAAGCTGGCTGGGTGGCCAGCTAAGAAATTAAGAGGGTTATTATTTTTCATCTACAAAACCAAAGTGTACTTGGTGTTTCTGATTATATCATAGCCAGAGGGCAATTCTGTAGAGGCCCCCATACCATAGATCCCCTAGTCTATGGCTCATTTTCTTTCCCTCTTAGAGAATAGGATTCCCAGCTTTTATCTCCATGGACTCATACATAAAAACTTGATTTTTAAGCTTGCACTGTGTCTTAATGTCTTAAATGATAGCCCAAATGGCCTTCTGGTTTTCATCTAACTTTATAAAATAGGCCTACCTCATATTCTCCTTGGATGAATGCACTGGGAAGTCTAGTTGATGAGGTCCTGCAGGGCTAGTCTGAGCATAGTCAGAGGTGGGTGGAGTGATCTGTCAGACACCATTTCTCATGAGTTTTCATGATCAGAATCAAGGCCTAGAATCAGGAGGTAGCCCAAGAGGATCAGCTCAGAATGGGGAGCCACATGATCAGAGTATAAGGTAAATTGTCAGCATGGAAGGTCAGGCTGAGACCCGGGGAAACTCCCTAGATCATAGTGTGTCATTACAGAGGCTTTTAATGTGGCACCGATTGCCTTGAGCCTGAATGGGTGGACTGATGAAAAGAGCTAAGAAAAGCAATTATCTCCAGGTACCCAATACCAATTTTGAGGACCTGCCCTAACCCAGGTAAATATACAAATGGACAATGGTCAATACATCCTTGCTCGTAGTACTCTGTCCCATCCATGAAAAGAGTCAAACTTTTTAAGATACTTGAAAAGATTTATTCCGAGCCATATATGAGTGACCATAGCCCATGACACAGCCCTCAGGAGGTCCTAAGAACATGTACCCAAGGTGGTCGGGGTGCAGCTTGGTTTTATACACTTTAGGGAGTTGTAAGACATCAATCAAATACATGTAAGATATACATTGGTTTGGTCCAGAAAGGTGGGACAACTTGAAGGAGCTTGTGGGAGCTTCCAGGTTATAGGTAGATTTTAAAATTTTCTGATTGGCAATTGATTGAAGGAGTTATTATCAGTAGAAAGGAATGTTTGGGTTACCATAAGAGGTTGTGGAGACTAAGGTTTTATTATGCAGATGAAGCCTTCAGGCAGCAGGCTTCAGAGAGAATAGATTGTGCTGTTTCTTATCAGACTTTAGGTCTGTGTTAATGCTGGGTCATAGAATAAGGCAAGTCTGACCTCCACTTCCCTCATGGTCTGAACCAGTCTTTCAGGTTAAATTTTAGAGTGCCCTGACTTAGGAGGAGGTCCATTCAGATGGTTGGGGGCCCTTAGAATTTTATTTTTGGTTTATACCCACAACCTCTGCAACAATTGACCCAGAACAATAAGAACTTGATCAATGATAGTCAGCTTCACTATTTTTTTTCTCCATTTGCAACTCAGAACCACTCAGAGAAAGTCAAATATGGTCCCCAAACCAATCACATAAGATGCACCACTCTATTTAGCCTGACTCTGAATGGCCAATGCCAGTCACCTCCAATCAGGGCCTGCCTGAAGCTTCTTTTTACACCATGGAGGATGCCCACTCTTCCACCTGTCTATGAGTCTGCTAAATATTAATATAAGCGATGCAGCAGACTTCTACTATAACAAGCCAAAAAATGATCTATGTGTTCTCATTTGGATAGTCTTTATTTCCACAGGATCTATATCTATAATAGACATACAAAGATTCATTATTTATACAAATATCCCAAGAACTCACACATCTAAATAGTGCCATTCTTTTCAAGTAGTTTCTTTAAAGAATACCATTGTTGCGGCTTTTTCACTCCTGTAGTTCAGCAAGCAGGAGGGAGTGGCGCCCAGCAGCTTCTTCTCTCCCGTTGTTTGTTGAGCTGGAGGGAGGGTTAAAGCTCTTTTATTCTCGCTGCTTGCAGCTTGGCAAACCCAAGCATTACAGCTCTTTCACTCCCGCAAGTTGATGAGTTCCAGGTTCTTGTCCCACAACCAAGAGGAATAAAGTATGCAGACAACAGAGGAGAGTAAGGCAGAGTAAAAGTTTATTGAGTGACAAAAAGAAAGCTCTCAGCTGTGAGAGGAGATCCAAAAGTGAGTAGCCATCTGTGAGGCTAAGTCCAGGGTTTTCATGGGCTTAGAATGGGGGAGTATGCCGATTGGTCCATGGGTGGTCTTGGAAAGCACCGTTTGATTGGTTAAAAGGCATCATTCAGAAGGAACCAGTCAAGAGATAGAGAGAGGGTAAGATGGGGATGGATGTTCTTACTCTGGTCATAGACTTTGTCTGGAACTGGCAGGTTAGTGTTCAGGCTTTATACTGTCCTTGGCTTGAGGGTCAGGTTTCACCAGGGACTCATCCCTGTCTTCCTAGGAATTTGCCTATCTCCTGTCACTATCACTATCATTTCTCAAATCCTCCATCATTTCTCAAAACATTTTTGGCTCTTTTCTTTTTAGTATTGAATTTACAGCCAATATGGAATTGTGTAGTGAGTTTACTCTTCATCTGATGCTTTCACATTTTCATTAATTTTTCCTCTCTCTCTGCCTCTAACATACATGGTATCCCCGCACCCCTGTACATTTCATTTACGGCCTAGAATATGCCCTCTGCCAGTGGCATGATTAATCTTATTCACCAGCCTAGTCTCCAAAATAACTTCCAATTATTTCTCTGATTAACCCACTCCTCTACAAGAGTTTGTTCTTTACCAAAATGCTATTCCAAAGAGGGACTGAAGGTTTTTCCATCCATTTGAGAGGAGACTTGTCACAGACTCTGCCTGTCTTTGCATTTTGCAACACTGGAGAATATAGGGAAATATTTAATAAATTTTACTTTGTCCCAAATACTCCCTAAGTCCATTTTCCACCATGTCCTTCCTCAGATAGGGGACACCTGCAGTGTGCATGCCAAAGCGGGGAGAGCAGACCCTCTATCGCTGGCAAAGCAGATGGTGTATTCTCATTCCTTGGACACACATGTGGGACAGGCTTTTTTGTGCTTGTTCTGTTCTTGCCCTGCAAATGGTGCAGCAGTGTCTGTGGCAGAGACTAGTTTTGGGGAATTATAAACTACGTGAACACATGTGAGTTGCAAGCAATCACTTTTCTCAGTGTGAATTCCTACAATTAAATGGTACTTGTCCTTATACATCACTGCTTTTGTTAGTAAGGTTCAAACATCAGAAGTCTGCCAAGTGGCTCTCTCAGTTCAGGTGAGTTTTTAATGATTCTGGCTCTTGCAAAGAAACTGAACAAAGCAGCTCTGGGTCAGCAACGTTCATCTCACCGAAGCCTGGGGTTGCACAGACAAATGTTCAGGACATGCTGGAATGTTGACTATGTATGCGGCTGTAGAGCTGAGAGCACACTGCAGCACAATTGCTGGAAATGGTCTATAAACAATTCATAATAAGGATATTCACTAGGGGCACTTTGCTTTGAAGTGATAAAATCATTGAATTGTTTGGAATGCCCACATTGATCCTTTGAAATTCTTTAGTCGTTCCCCTAGTACGGTATGTGGTTGGAGGTGCCTGGCAGGATGTGTGAGCAGTTTCATTTTAATTCTTTATCCTATATTAGCTCTTGGGGGTGGGTGGGTGGAGAGGAAGTCTCCTCAATCCTTCTCCTCTCATTCTTGTACCTCAAGAAATTTCCTGCCCTTGTCATTCCTTCTAAAACTTTAGTTACTGCTCAGAGATGTATATTGGCACACCCTTCCTGCCTGCACAAATGACCTTGGGGCTGACAGGAAAAATGAAGCAGACCCAGAGTCTAGTGATTGCCAGTCTGCACATTATCTCCTTGCTGAGACACTGCAAGGTAATGAGGAAAGGACGGTTCCCCATGGATGTCACCTGAGGCGGAGATGGCAGCCATTTTTCAAGAGCCCAGGCAGCTCTGTGGAAGAGGTCACCCCCAGTCTGCTGTCCCTAACCTGGGATTGGACACCTCTTGTCTATTCTGTAGCACTCTGTGCTGATCTCCATCGTAAGACATCACTCTAATTGCTTGTCTACACATCAGTCTTCTAAGAGCCTGTAAACTCCTTAGGGCTGGGGTTGTATTTTAGTATCACTTTATGATCAGCTGAATCAAATCAGCAACAGTGAGAAGTGACCAAAATCAAAATTTGATGCCAAGCATTTTAGGGAATCAGGAAATAAAATATGTAAGTATATACATATATATGTGTATATCTATCATGTGTATACACATATGTGTGTATGTATACATATGTATATACATACATATTAGATGTGTTGCAATGACATGGTTTTAGTCCTCTGGGAATTATTTGTATTAGAAATAAATCCGTGTAAAATAAATCAAAGTCAAAATTGCCATAAAACTAATGATCCTTTTCCAATTGACTTCTTGTGAGACTCAAAAAACTTCACAGATATAAAAATCACTTTGAAAACATAAGGCTTTTTAGTCATAGATAATATTTTATTATTAATAATAAATAGATATAGCTGTAACTATATAATTAATATTGTGACATATCACTCATAAATACTTCAGCATGCATTTTCTAAGAATAAGGACATTCTACTACGTAATATTTTCATTATTACAGCCAAGAAAAATGAACATATAACACATCATCTAATATACAGGCCATATTTGAATTTCCCAATTTTCCACAAATCAACATTCATATATTTTTTCTCTGATCCAAGATCCCATCAAGATTCACACATTATATTTGGTTGCTATTATCTCTTTGATCTCTTTAACTATAGTATAGTTCTCAGTTCTCCTGCCTTTGCACTTTTTAAAAGTTTTTTTTGTAGAGACAGGGGTCTCACTTTTCTACCCAGCCTGGTCTCGAACTCTTGGCTTCAAGTAGTCCTCTCACCTTGGCCTCCCAAAGTTGGGATCCTTTGTACTTTTTTTTAAATGACTTTTTAAATGAATTCAAGGAAATTGTCTTCCTGAATGTCCCGTTGCCTGGTTTTATATGATAGTTTTCTCATGATTGAATTCAGGTTAGCCTGTTTGGTAAGATATTGCAACATAATTTATATTTTTAAAAAATTATTTTAATCATAAATATAGCATAATAATGTAGCGGAAAACTTAAAAAGTAGAAAAGAAAGAGAAGCTACCAATAATCCCATTAACCTGACTCATACAGTAACATTCCAATGTATTTCCAGCATTTTTATTATTCTTCTTTTTAGCATAGTTTTAGTTATGTTGCCAGTTCAACTTTGTATTCTGGCGGATTTTTTTTAACATAATGTCACATCCTAAGCAGTTTCACTATAAGTAATGGCATCAGTACTTACAATATTAACTGCCATTTATTGAAAACTTAATAAGTCAGCAGCAGTATCAGGCAAATGTTATTTATTTGTTTGTTTGTTTATTTTAAAGTTCATGACAGCCTTATGAAATAAGTTCTATTATTATCCATGTTTTAGAATTGACAAAACTGAGACTCTGATATCACAGCTGGTAATGGGTAAAGAAATTTGAAAGCAGGTGAATGTGATTCTATCCCACTATTTGTCTCCTGTAATTTCTATTGAATGTGCTTTGGCCTGTTCATTTCATGTAAACACATTAGTAACCCTTATCAGCTTAGGTAGGCCTGCCTTGGTGTTTTGGAATATTTCACAAACCCTGACTTTTCCTTTTGACTGCCCTTTCAACTTAGGAGCAAAGCCGTGCACTGGCTTCAGAGACTAGAGCTCTCTAGTTTTTGCCTAAGAACTTAAATCTAAACCAAATTTAGTTTACCCAGTCTATTTTTATTTCTCGAGGAGGCAATGCAACAAAGTCATCAAAGAGACTGGGTAGGGGTGAGTGAACAAAATCAATCAAATGAGACTACTGCCAGGTCCAAAGTCTCAAGCATTCCAGGACACCATGGGTGATGGTGGCAGGTTTCTGTCCCTGGGCCCCGGAGGGCCCTCTTCAAGGGAGTGTTGCCCTTGACAATACCATGGCTGTGGGCTGGGGACCTGTCTTCTCTTCGGCTCTAATAGGAGACCCTGAAATTTAAGCTGTGTAAAATCATCCTGATGTTAAGGGCCTCTGACCCAAGCACACTCTAGTGATTAGACATGTGTCAGATGTCAAAGCCTGAAGAAGCATAAATTCTAATACTTCTCAATGCCTTTTAATGTGGGTTATATGCCTACATCTGTCTTATAGTCCCTGGTGCCATCCAGGGAGGAGGCAGCAGCAGTAGCAGGAACCTTTGCCAGCACAGCCTTTGGGAGGGATCTGAGCACAGCAGAAAGGATCCTAATGCATTTCAACTGCAGCCAAGTTAGTGGTTTAGACTTCATAAACAGGTCTTAAATGTTTTGACTCTTATCTTTATGCAATGGCATTCCTACCCCAAAGGATAGCTATTTAAAAAATTAAATTTACAAAAAAATTAAAACTCCCAATTCAGCAAATAGTTCAAGAAGTTTCACAAGAAGAAAAGTTGATTCATCAGTTTTTTGTTGCTTGACTTTCTTTTGACCTTCTCCCGACCTTTTCCAAAACCATGACACATCTGGGATGCACAATCATTTACTAAAAGGGTTAAGGCAATATAACCTCCTTGTGATTAAGAATAAAAACGAAGTGGAATGGAGTTCTTCACAGTTTTACGGTTTTACTTGACTCAGGGGTTGGAGGTAGTGATCAGGACCTAGAAAAGTTCTATTATGATAATTTTCTTTAGTATTTGGTATTGAGAATGGTGGGGAAAAAATCAAGAGATATGATTAACCCATGAACCTAGCCATATTTGGTTAAAGACTGCCCTAGCCCTGTAAGTTATTCTGTGATGCTGTCTGCAATAAATTTAAATAGGCTGTTATTACCCACATGTGTCAGTTATCTATTGCCACCATGATGCTTCATAAAAAATAAACACATTCAGTGGCATACAATAATAGATATTTATAACTCCTGCATTTGGAATACTTAGCTAGGCAGTATGCTGATCTTGTCTGTGCACTTTCACATATCTGGGGGTAAACTGGCTGTCAGCTGATCAAGGTTTCCCTTGAGTGGGATGATTGGGGCAACTTGGCTCAGTTCCGATTATCTTTCATTCTCCAGCAGACATATTCTCAAGGCAATGACAAAGGCACAAGAAAGCAAACTTCAATGTACAAGAGCATTTCAAGTCTTTGATTGTGTAATATTTCCTAAATTCCATGGGACAAAGCTAATTTTTGAGCCCAATTTTGAATGGTGGAACAGGTTACCTCATCCACAGTAGGAGGACATTACAAAGTTACCTACAAAGACCTCATTAAAGGGATGGTAAAAACTGAGGTCCATATACCAGGTGATATTATGCTGTGTAGGGTTGAAGTCAGTATGAATTGTTTACCAACAGCTAATATCCAGTGCAGATCCAATCATGAAGACAAGCTGTGCAAGAAAAACAGGCACCTTGGTGGCTGGTTTTCATAATCCAAGTCAGAAGAAATAAGTTAGTATCAAAAAGTGGTCAGGGTTGGGTGGTGGCTTACTCCTGTAATCCCAGCACTTAGGATACCAAGGCAGGTGGATTGCTTGAGCCCAGGAGTTCAAGACCAGTCTGGGCAACATGGTGAAACTCTATCACTACAAAAAAAAAAAAAAAAATTAGCCAGGCATGATGGCATGTGCCTGTAGTCCCATCTACTCAGGAGGTTGATGTGAGTGGATTGCTTGAACTCAGGAGGTCAAGGCTGCAGTGAGCAGTAATTGCACTGCTGCATTCTGGCCTGGGCAACAGAGCAATTGTCTTAAAAAAAAAAAAAAAGTGGCCAGAAATGTCAATCCTTCCTAAATTGATCTGTATATTCAATACAGCCTCAATCAAAATCCCAGCAAGATGTTTTGTAGAAATCAACAAGCAGATTCTAAAACTTTTATGGAAAAGCAAAGTAAACAGATTAGTGAAAAGAATTTGGAGAAAAAAAACAAGGCTAATCTAAAGACTTAACTGTAAAGCTGTAGTATCAAAAGCATGCGTATTGGTGAAAGGATCAACACAAATCAATAGAATTAAGTTGAATCCAACATAAATCCGCAAATATACGGATAATTGATTTTCAACTAAGGAACCAAGGAAATTCAATAGAGGATAGTTTTATTCAATATATATCAGTGAAACAGATACCTGTATGCAAAAACATGATTCTCAACCTGTCCCTTGCTTCAAATACAAAATCAACTCAAAATGGAACATAGAGCTACATGTAAAACCTCGCAATAAGAAATTTCTAGAGGAAAAGATAGGGAAGAAATTTTTGCAGCCATGGATAAATGCAACTTTCTTAGCTAGGCCACCCACACAAAAATAAGTAGGACTTCATTGAAATAAAAAGTGCTGTTCTTTGAAATCTACTGTTAAGAAAAAAATAAATAGATAAGCCACAGACTGGGATAAAATATTTACAAAATATATTATGAAAGACTTGTTTTCAGAATATATAAAGAACTCTGACAAATAATATTAAAAATAAACTAATAAAAAAATGGGCAAAAGAATTGGACATTTCAGCAAAGAGGGTATATGGATGGCAAATGAACAAATGAAAAGACTAGACTAAACAGTATTTGTCATTAAGGATATGCAAATTAAAAACAGTGAAATACTGCTATCTCTCATTTTAACAATTGAAATTTTAAAATGACAAGGTCAAGAGCTGATGAGGATGCAGAGTAATTGGAACTCTCAGGTATTGCTGTTGGTAATGCTAAGTGCCACTTTAGAAGTCAGTCTGACAATTTCTTATAAAGTTGAAGGTCACTTATATGACTGAGCATTCAGATATATACCCAAGAGAAATAAAAATATAAACCATTTGAGTATCCACCCAAGAGAAATAAAAAATCTTCATGTTTATAGTGGCATTATTCATAACCTTCAAAAAACTATGAACAACCCGAATAACTGCTGCCCAGTGAATAAATGAACAGAATTGTATCATTGTCCATTGATACAATGGAATACGATAGCAATTAAAGAGAATAACGTGATATGTGTAACAACAGCGTGGATGAACTCAAATGCATAATGCTAAGTGAAAAAAAGCCAGACTTAAAAGACTACCTGCTCTGTCCTTTCATATGAATGACATACTGCAAAAGGCAAACCACAGGGACAGTGATTGCCAGAGTGTGAGAATAGAGAGAGAGGACTGATCACAAAGGTGCGGAGAGAGTGCTCTAGGTCTTGATTGAGGTGGTGCTTACACAACTGTATGTGTTTTTCAAGATCCATCGAACTGCACACTTAAAAGGGGGAAATTCTACTGTATATAAAGAATACCTTGAAAAACCTGACTTGAAAAAAAAGGAAGCCAGGGAAGTAAAAGGCAGAGTCAGATACGTCACACATCAGTAGGTGTATTGCCGAAGCCTCCATTCCAGCTGCTGAGCACATGCTGAGCTGTGTGCCGCCTTTTCTTAGTCTTTTCAGTCAACAGCTATTGTTAGACAAGACATCTTGAACCAAACGCTGAGACATTTTAGTACTCGTTTACCCAGATTCCTTTTCCAGAAATGTGTCCTGCAGAATACATCTTAAATTACTTAAGCATTGACGATGCCTCTTGTGCAGCTCTCTACAGCAATAGGTATAAGACGTGCTCCTTTCTGAGCTTTGAGGTCATGTGTCTAACCTCTTCCACTTCCCTTTAGAAAGAAAATGTGCTTGAAGCAGGTTGGTCTGCCTCACCTGAGCGTTCCACACACTCTGTCTGCAGTCAAATCTCTGGGTTGGTAAAATTGATTGTTGAGGAGATGATAACAAGATGCTTGACTCCAGATTCCACAAACTGCCTTGGTCTGTATCATAGACTGTATCCCAGGCCGTACCCCCAGGAGGCCCATGGCAGTTTAGAGGGCTGCCTTGTAGAAACTTTTGGTCAAATCAAGTCACATCCTAAAGAGAAAAAAGTGGCTAACTTTTAGAAGTTGCTGAAACAAATCCTTCTGTTGAATAGAAGCCACCCTGAATGGTTGTTCACTCACTATACAAGAACAGCCTGGAAGAAATCAGGGTCTCTTCTAAGTTCCTATGGAGGGAGGTCGGGCTGTCTAGTCTAACTCTCCTACTCACTTTAACCACCAAAGAATTTACCCTCAGTTACGATTTGGCTTTATGGCAGCTGATTGGTGATAGTACTAGAGGCAGGGGAGGTAATTGCCTCACTTCCCAAACTTTCAGTCCTATTGGAAGGTGACACAGCTGTAGTTTTACCCATCTTGAATGCCTCCTTGCTCCAAGAGCTGCAACTTTTGTGTTTGGGAAGTCACAAACTATGTGTTGTTCTGGTAAGAAAGAAAATGAGAAGGTGATTGGTCCAATCCCCTCTTACATAGATGAGGAAATGAGCCCTTGAGACCTAACTATAAAGCCAGTTAGTAGCAAGTGGTGTCACTAATTAAGCCTCCTGATACTTGGTTATGTGCCTGATCAGCTAGCTCCAGACTAAACTAGGTATTTTGCTTAATAATTTGCCTAAGAAACAGATACAACACACACACACACACACACACACACCCCACCACCACACCACAAAACAGAGAAAAATACAACTACCAAGCATCATGTACACAATATTAAGGAATCCAAATCAAACCTTCTTCTATGAGGTTGTTATTAGAAGAAAATAGTAGAAAAGAAGGAAGTCTTTAAGAGCCCAGGCTCTGGAGTGGGCTATTGGGATGCAAAGTAATCTAAAGTACTCTGTGCCTTAGTTTCCTCATTTGTACAAAATGGATAATGATAATATCTCTACCATAAGGTTGTTACAAATATTTAAACTGGTTGTTACATGTAAAATGCTTAGAATAAAGCCTGGCACATCAGTGGAAATTCCCTGCTACTCTCTCCATTGGCCTGAAGCTGGCAGCGTTACAATTGCAGCTGTTCGCTTTCCAAAGAAGATAGCTGGTGCAGCTACCTTCTTTGTGGCCCTTCCCTTTAGACCAAAGTAGCACCAGATAGTGCAGTAAAAGATAATGCTCATGTTAGAGAAAACTGGTTCTTTACCTTGAATAGCTTCCCATTTGTTCTGTGCAAGGACGGTGCTATAATCTTTCAAAGTATCTGCAAATTGCATTCAGAATAACCATATTTAACTTTTCTCATATAAATGTGGTGGTTGTTTTGGAATGAGATTCAGCTCCCTGTTTGTGTCCTTGGGCATGGTTCACAGCTTGCCAACAGCTGCCTTCAAGCACACAAGCATCTGCTCTGCCTAGCCTCACTTTCCCAGACATGGCCCTAGGGTATTTGGAGCTGTGCAATCTTAGAGTATCTCCCTCCCTCCGTCCCTCCCTCCCTCCCTTCCTTCTTCCTTCCTTCCTTCCTTTCTTTTTCTTTCAGCCTCAAAGTCCTAGGCTCAAGCAGTCCTCCCACCTGAGCCTCCTGAGTAGCTGAGACTTGTAGTCTCACCATTCCCAGTTAATTCTTAAATATTTCTATAGAGATAAGGTCTTGCTATGTTGTCTAGGCTCGTCTCAAACTCCTGGGCTTAAGTGATCCTCCTACCTCGGCCACCCAAAGTGTTGGGATTACAGGCCTGAGCTACCTCACCCAGTTATTTTTCTTTAATCAATGAAATTCAGCTTTCTGCTGTCCCCTCCAGGAGTGTGACGGGCTAGTGTCAGGTTGTTGCTGGAAATATTAGGCAGTCAGAAGGCTGGATCATTCCTGTAGTGGTATTGGCTGAGTGACCAATAGGTCTTCTGCAGCCACTGGAGAAGCCAGCTCTGACTATTCCCCAGGATGTACATCTGACTCCATGGGCTTCACTCAAGTTGTTGGCCTGGTTTGAATAGTAAACACTTGAGTTTATGACTTCTAAATAATATTTCACTACAGCAGCCAGAGCTCAGGGTGAGCAAAAGGGAAAACTATGATATATTTATGGTTTCTCTCTGGCAGCGCCTTAGGACTGGAGGATGGTACATTCTGGAAGGTGCTGGAAGTTGGGTCAGTAGAAGCTGAGGAGACATAAATAAGGCACTGATAGCATCTGCCACAGTCCCCGATAGGTCCGTTCTCATCCACTTACATCCCACTTAAGTTCAATCTGTCTTGTCACTGATTCTTAATGGGGGTAACTGTTGATACTTTTAAAAAGGAAAATAGTCTGGGCACGTTGGCTCATTCCTATAATCCCAAAACTTTGGGAGGCCAAGGCCAGTGGATTGCCTGAGGTCAGGAGTTCGAGATCAGCCTGGCTAACATGGCGAAACCCCATCTCTATTAAAAATACAAAAATTAGCCAGGCATGGTGGCACATGCCGGTAGTTCCAGCTGCTCCAGAGACTGAGGCAGGAGAGTCGCTTAAACCCAGAAGGCAGAGGTTGCAGTGAGCCAAGATCGCGCCACTGCACTCCAGCCTGTGCAACACAGCAAGACTCCATCTCAATAATAATAACAATAATTACTGCAGAAGGATTAGTGGGCCAGGCTGCAGTCCCTACGCAGAAGCTGGTTCATAGGTCATAATTAATATTTATGATCCCAGACCTTAAAGTCTGAAGGGTCTGAGACCCCTGAGTTACCTCATCTCTGTCAGTCCATAGTTTCTGTAACTGCCCATTTGGTTACTACCAGGAAAGAAAACACTTCGAGACATTCCAAGAAATCCCCTTAAGAACCAGGCATGCTCCCTTACACCTCTATAATATAACAGCTACTCTATCTTTTCCTGATAATCAGGTAACTTCTTTTTTGCCTGTTGCTCTTACAGGCATGAGAAACCCAAAATAAGTAGCTGGCAGCAGTTGCTTTAGAGCAATGTAGTGCCTCCTGTGTCTGCTGGCAGAAGAGCTCTCTGTTTCCCTATTAGAAACCATAATCTCTGGTCCAGCAGACCCTAACACTGGGGAGTGCGGGGGAGGGGGAACAAATTCCCCAAGTAGATCATGAGAAGTGATGGTGTCAGAAGCCACTCCTTCTCTTACCCCTTGGTTCCTAAACCCATGACTTCTTCCTACTAGGGGCATTGTACCCTCAACAACATTGATCTAGACAATATGCCACATTTTGAATGACAGCACCTAAACCCTGCAAGTAGCATCCTCAGGCTGGAACCCCAGTTGTACCTTTAAAACACCATTCCAATTTTCTACCAGACTGGCAGCTTTAGGATGATATAGTATAGAGTAGGACCAGTGAATACCATCACTGTGTGCCAATTATAATAATTCCTTCCCTGGGAAGTAAGTCTGTGGGTCCAGGAAATGTTAGGTGGGATCCTGAAAAGCTGAATCAGATCCTCTATGAGTGCTCAAATATCTTTCAAATGCTAGCGGTATTACAGAAGCCAATCCTTCAGTATCCCATCAAAATCCATCGTGAATGCTACAGTACACAGGGTAATTACCTGCCACTTCTATCCCATCCAAATCTATCGTCAGTGCCACCGTGAGTTGGGGTTTGTCACCACACCACTTACCACAGGCAAGGGGATTTGCTTCTTGCTACTTGACAAGCAAGTGATGTAGCTCTAGACTGTGTCCTAAGGATCTGCTTCCTAGGATTACTTCCGGTACCAACTTTCTTAGTGTGTGTTCCACCAGAAGCAGATGCTAAGCAAAGTTTTTGAGTGTAAGTGGCTTATTGTGTAATTGACCCCAAGAAATATCAGTAACAGTATGGCAAAGGGAGACGGGGACAGTAAGGCTGTCTATAAAGGGCATGTCGTCAAATGAGCTTTGGCCACTAAGGGCAACTGGAGCTAAATGCACTAAGGGGAATTCTGGAACACCAAGTAGTACACATTCCTGAGTTATCTCTTCTGAGAGGCGAGGAAGCTGGGGTATTCATTTATCAGCTCCCATCTGTCATTGGTAGAGGCAACTCCTGGGGGAAGAAAGGTGGGCTATTAACTCCCCCACACTTCCAGCTTGCCACAATGTATGGGGACTGAAAAAACTGGGGGTAGGAGAAAACTTTCAGGCAAGACTCACAAGTGCTGGCACTCAGAAGTTGATCCTGTATACCTGGATGCAGGAAAGGCTGAGGCACTGTGGGAGTGGCCTGCTACCATGTGGAGGAATTATATATGTATACCAATTAATAGTTAATATTTATTGTGTGATTAATATGAACCAAGGGCAGCTTTAAGCGCTATCTGTGTATCTCATGTATTTCTCACAGCATGAGAATAGTAATAGGGGTTACCTGTCACTACCCTCATTTTCCAGATGGAGAATCCGAGGCTCAGAGGTGTTAAGCAATTTTCCCAAGGTCCTTCAGCTATTTAGCGGAGGTTCTTGGATTCAAAATCAGGGACTCTTCGTCTTTCCAGAATATGGAGGACTATGATGCAGCTGATAGTAAGTCACCAACAGACACTGGCTTAGTTAGAGTTTCTTTAATAGCAAAGGCATTAAACATCTTAGAGGCAGCTAAACAAAGCAGAAAACCATGTAGCATGCTCTTGGTTGTAGGTACTAGTTTGCCAGGTGTCTGAGTGCTCATGAGGATTTACAGCTGCAAATAAGAACAGCTATCTGGAATTAAACTTTCAGCAGGCATGAGAAGCTACTCTGTTCCATGTGCACAGGCTTTTTACAACCTCCACATCCCACCCTTATGCTATCTAAAATGATTCTAAGGTCTCTAGCTATATATTTACCCCAGCACATTTCTGAGGATTGATTGCAAGATTGGATGAATCAATTGTCAGTTTTCTAAGTGTAGTGTCATTCAGCAGGTCTAGGCTTCAGATATGCATGAGGTTTTTCTTTCCAAGGAGAAGAATGAGGAAGTGAGGATAAATCTCTTGAAGCAAAGAAGCCTTAGAGAGGACACAATAAGAACTAGAAATGCAAATGTCTCAGAGGCCAGTCAAGTATCAGAAAATGAGGAAAGCAGGCTCAGTGCAAGATAAGAGGGAGTAGTGAGGACTGTGGCAAAAAGGCCAGCACATTCCCTGTCTAAAAGTGGCAGCAGCTACTTAGCTCAGCCAAGTACAGTAGTATCCCTTTATCTACCGAGGTATGTTCCACGACAGTCCCCTCCCAGTGGATGCCTGAAACCATAGATAATACTGAACTCTCTATATACTGTGGCTTTTTTTCCATCTAATAACTAAGACAGCTACTAACTGACCAATGGGCAGGTTGCATCTATGCTGAACAAAGGGGTGATTCACATCCCAGCAACACGGAGTCAGACTCAGATTTCATTACACTACTCAGAACAGTCTGCAATTTAAACCATATTGTTTATTTCTGGCATTTTCCACTTAATATTTTCAGACTATGGTTGACCACAGGTAGTTCAAAGTATAGAAAGTAAAACTGTGGGTAAGGGGGTACTACTGTTTTACCATTTGGGAATGTGGCCCATTGCTTTCAGATAACCAACAATTTCTAAAGTTGAAAAGACGAAGTTCAATGGGTCGTTTTCTAATTTTCAAATGTCGGTAGCTAATTTACAATTATTTAAAATACTATGCAGGCTAATTTGTGAGCTCTGCCTTAATATTTGTAAGACTAATTGCCCCTGGAAATGGAATTCTGCCTGGCTGTGACCCCTGAGTGATAGAAATAGAACCCATAAGTGGCAGTTACAGAGAAATAGGCCTTGGTCCAAAATAAGAACACATTTCCTAATAATATTACTCAAAGGCAGAGTGTTCTGCTCTAGGGAATGAATTGCTCATTTCTATATATGTTCACTTATCAGTTGGTTGACATCTTTGCCAGAACTGTGTAAAGGAAGACCAGACATCAGATAGATGGGATGTTAGGCTTCTCATCTGCCTTCCAAACCTGAGCTCCTTTGAATCAAAAGCACTAGTTCTTCACGAAGGTTTTAATTCAAGCTAGACTGGGCATTCAGAATGAGTCTTTTGGTTTTTCTTTCTGTGTCATATGTAGAACACAAGTGTGTCCTTTCTGGTCTGTTAACATAGGATGGGATTGGGATGACTTTTCTAAGGGAAAATGTTTCAAAGGCTGATTATTACTATTTTAGACTTCCTATCTCTTGGGTTTTCCTTGCCCTGAGTTGGCCTGTGCGTCTTCACATCCACTCAGCAAGGTTCAACTTGGCTTGGCTGTGTCTCTGCTGGTATTATTTTCTATGGAAATAAATGCACACAGACTCTGATAATTTATACACATTCAGATGTAACCATAAGGAGAAACCAACACTTTATATTTTTAAATTGCCATAAATCTGGAATCTGGAAATGAACAATTTTTCTTCCTCTGAACACATATATTTGCCAATATTGGTACTTTCTGTACCCTCAAAAACACTGACTATATCAATATAACACTGAAAATGTGAACATTTAAGCAAAAACAATTTGGCCAATTAAACCAGATACAACAATTAATTCAATGACAAAAATAAGTCAAATAAGTCAGCTTTGGCACATGGAGGCATTCAAGACACCAGCGTGTTTTACTTTTGACAGCAGCGTCTTGTCCTTATATATTCATCTAACACTTTCGGTAGATCTTGACTTCAGTATGAAACTTGCTCACATTTTCAGATCTACAAAGGACAGATTTTAACCGTTATTCTGAAAATGCTTTCCCTTCCGTAAGAAAATGAAGAAAAAAGACTGCTTTATATTAAAATGCTTATTTTAGCCATGAAGATAAGCCCTAGCCATTCGCAGATGCTGAAATACTTTGGTTTGGAAGATCTTTACTGCATGGTTCTTGGCCTGGAGCCTCATCATGCTAGAGAATCCACTTGAATGTTCCATTCTTCAATCATTTGTTTGCAAAGTCTAATCTGGAAGGGGAACTAATATTATTAAGGACCTTTTATGTGCAAGGGCTGTGCCAGGCGTTTAACATGTATTGTCTTGTTTAACCCTCACAATGACCCCGTGGGGTGGGCATTTCTTATTCACATGAGAAAGCAGGCTCCCGAGCTTCAGAATCGAATCAGAGGCCGGGTGCAGTGGCTTACGCCTGTAATCCCAGCACTTTGGGAGGCTGAGGCAGGCGGATCACGAGGTCAAGAGATCGAGACCATCCTGGCCAACAGGGTGACACCCCGTCTCTACTAAAAATACAAAAAAAATTAGCTGGGCGTGGTGGCGCTCGCCTGTAGTCCCAGCTACTCAGGAGGCTGAGGCAGGAGAATTGCTTGAACCCGGGAGGCGGAGGTTGCAGTGAGCCGAGGTTGCGCCACTGCACTCCAACCTGGCGCCTGGTGACGGTGTGCGACTCTGTCTAAAAAAAAAAAAAAAAAAAAAAGAATCTAATCAGAGCCTAGGACTCGGGGCAGCCAGCTCCAAGATCACACAGGTTTTTTTTGTTTGTTCGTTTGTGTTTTGCAGCATAAGAGAAATGATGGGGGAAGCGAGAAAAGAAATCTTTTGTAACTTAGGTAATCCAAAATAAAATTTCAGGAACCACTTACCAAACCGTCTCTTTGAATTGTAAGTCCAGTTACATGTTAAATTTAACTATAGGGAGACTGAGTACAAACATTCATTGATTAGCCTTACAGTAAATTTGTGGGATTGAAACTTTCTCATCTTATTGCAGATGGTACTAGCTACTGACTTTGACTTTCGGCTGTTAGATTGATCATTAGCAAATAACTTCTGAACCCACATCAGCTTTGAGTGAACTTTGGGATTTTTCTTTGCTCTGATTTGTTACAATCTACGTCCGCCTTCTTTGGTAAGCCCGATGAGCACTCAAAGTAGGACTTTGAGCAGATATCCTAAGGCCGATATATCCCAATTCTGTCTCTGTTTTTTTCCTTGAGGTTTAAACAGTATGTTGAATCAACATTCTATCAAGAGCCTTTTCAGTGCTTTCTACCAAGAAGTTCTTAGTGAGAGCTGCATTCAGTTCAACTTTCTCGGTTCCTTTCTCTACCCTGGTTTAGTGTGTTGAAAAAACCTTTCGCATCAGCATTTACGCAGCATATAATTTTTTTACTCTCATCCAACAGGCACATTTGGATTTACTATTTCACTTGAACAGTTGGTGTTTACTGGCAGCAACAAGAACAAAATTTATAGCAGCAAATGGAAGCTGAACTCGCATGCTGGCTTTGCACTGAAGAACTTTGTGTTTGCCATTTCCTAATTGTGAAAACAGTATGTCCAAGATTTTGCAGTCATCAGCATTCTGATGTAACGACTTCCATCTGGTCAAAGGAAGGAATTCAGAACTGCTATCTCCTTTTGAATTCTACTCCAATGCAGAGGTAACGCTTAGGAGAATGTTGGAAGATGGAAGAAATTCACACAATACATTCTGAAAAGTGGCTATAACATCCACTTTTCCAGGGGATAATTTTCCTGAAGAGCAAACAGGGCTAGGGAGAGAGTTTGTCACGATCTTCTTAATGAAAGCAGCTCTAACTGGAGCAAGATGATAGGATTACTTGGAGGTGAGAGAGGATAAAGAAAGCAGGATGATTTGTGGCGCGTGCCAATCGGAGGTAATAAGAAGTCAGAGATCCACAGAGACCATGCAATTGGAGAACAATACCGAGGCAATGGAGGCCAACAACGTGGTAATAAGAAGCGGTTTAACATCCCATCTCATCCCATCTGGCATTCAGAATTTGGCGCTGGTTATTGAAATATGAAGCTTCTGATTGTCCTCACACTCCTGCAGTGACCTTCCTCACTCATTAGCCAGGAGTTGGAGCTGAAAGAAATGTAGCATGGTATTTCAAGTGCTTGCTTTGCATTTTTTATGTTCATTGATTCAACAAATATTTACTGAGCACTAGACTGTATTTTAGGAATGGCATTAGGTACTGGAGATGATGGGCTAACACACATTTCTTGACCACTCATTGTAGATAATTACATGAGAAACACAAAATATGCATAGAAGGGCCCTAATTTTGAGTTTAAACAACCCAGGAAGAAGACTTTTCTATAGCTAACTGTCTTTATGCTTTATATTAATCTTTTTCTTCATACATTATCGTCATCTTTTTCTTCCTGAAATGAGAAGGGAAGGAAAATAGAATTCTAGAAATAACCTTACAGCTGCCCTTCACTCTATGGAAAAAGTGAGCTCTTGACAGGAAAGGGATTCTATCCATGATCTTACAATTCCTAAACAGTGATGGCGTCATGGACACATTTGTTCCTAGAGTCATAAGCCTGCATACAGTAGGCATTCAGTTAATAGGCACTGATTGGCCTAACAGAGGAAGCTGGACTTGATTATGAAATAAACTAGGCTATGAAATCATGCCTCCTAAAAGCTCATTAAAGGCAGAAACACGGGATGGGGCCTGTAAGGAAGTTGCCTCCCACCTGCCTCCCTCCTCAGACACACATAATCTGCAGATGTGAAAAGGACCCAGACTGTGACCACATGTGGCCTCCAGGACCGGGCAGTAGGGCCTTGCCCCGACCCTCACGGAGATTGTGGGCTCTGTCACAGAACTGCTGCTCTGTCTCTGACTCCCCTCACTCATGTTCTGTTGGACACTCAAGCTGTGAAACCACAAAACACAATGAAGAAGGGGTGAACTATTGCACATACTCAAGCTAAGTAGTCTCAGTTTATTCCATTCTTGCAGGATCATTGTAGGAAGGCATATGAGTCCTGCTTACTGGTGAGCCGCTGAACACAAACTCCCTTCTCACCTCTGCCTCGGATCCCACCATGCCTGAGGTCTAGGGCTAGAAGCGTTGTTTCATCCACATTAATTCAGGTCTTGGGCAACGTGGTTATTTTCTGACCTGTCTGTCTTGCCACCCTAGCGGTGAATTCTCTTTCTGAGATCTCAACTCCTTCTCTTGTCACCCATCTTCTTCCAAGCATCTCCAATCTATCTGGCACATCATTAGAAATGTTAAATCTAAAAGGGAAAGCCATTCTGTGAATGTGTTTATGTAACAGGATATTAAAATGAGACTTTTCCTGTTGTCTCAGTGCTAGCTGACGTCTTTGAGCTGAGAAAAAATGTTAAAAATACGAATCTGTTCTCAAGAGATGTCATCTGCTAAGGAATGACCAAAAAAAGATGGTCCAATAACCCTGAAACTATCACTCAAATCCCAGCTATATAAGGGGAGACTTGTAAATTAATGAAGAGGGTGAGGATTTCATCAGACAGAGCTTTCAGGCTACTGAAATGCTTCCTCCTCCCCTCTCATATGTTTTCCCCTCATCTTAAATAAGAGGGGGGCTCCAGAGAATCACTTGAAGAGCTGACCTGGAACCCATAGGCTTTGGAGAACACAAACAGAATGTATTAGTGTCTATTGCTGCTGAAACAGAGTAGCACAAATTTGACAGCTTAAAAATAGCAAAATTACGACCTCACAGTTCTGTAGGTCGGAAGTCCAGTGAGCGCAGCTGGTGTCTGGGCTTCAAGCCTCCCAGGGCTGAAAACAAGGTGTTGGCCAGGCTGCACTCCCTTCTACGGGCTCTAGGGGAGCATCTGTTTCCAGGCTTCTGCGCGTTGTTGGTGGAATTCAGTTCAATTTGTCCGCTGGAACGACGTCAAGTCCCTTTTTCCTTGCGGGCTGTCAGCCGGGGAATGCCATTGGCTCCTTGCAGCCTCTCTGATTCTCGTACAAGGGCGCCTACGTCTCAGAGCCAACGAGAGTGTGTGGAATCCTGCTCACGAGGCCGCATCTCTCTGACTTCAGTCGGGAAATGTTCTGTGCTTTTAAAGGCTCATGTAATTATTTTGAGCCTACCCGATAATCACGGATAATCCCCTCATCTCAGAATCTGTTACCTTAGCCACATCTGCAAAGTCCCTGTTGCCATGTAATGTAAACTATTCATAGGTTCTGGGGATTAGGGCAAGGACATCTTTGGTGGGGGCCTTATTCAGCCTACCACGTAGAGATTAGTACCTGAAAAGCCAGAAGGTGAGAAGCTAGATAGAGCAGCCGGTGGCAGCCAAAGGAGAAAGAGGGCGAAAGCTGGAGAAGTCAAACTTCCACCGATGCTCAGCAAAGGGGCTGTTGCCCCAGAGAACTCGGGGAAGGGAGCTGGGCTGTCTGCCGAGAATGGGGCTCCACTCAAAAGGACCGCCAGGAGACGCAAGGAACCCCAGCAGAAGGAAGTCAGAGGTGGGGAAGGAGAGGTCATAAGCTGGAGGAGACACGTGTGGTAGGAAACTGCAATGGGAGCTCCCTAGTGGAGGTGTTTCAGAACTCTGAAGATGCCCCTTGAGAAAAGCATCAGCCAGGCCGGGCACAGTGGCTCACGCCTGTAATCCCAGCAGTTTGGGAGGCTGAGGCGGGCGGATCACGAGGTTCGAGACCAGCCTGGCAACACGGTGAAAACCCATCTCTACTAAAAGTGCAAAAAAATAGCCGGGCGTGGTGGCACTGTGCCTGTAATCCCAGCTACTCAGGAGACTGAGGTAGGAGAATCGCTTGAACCTGGGAGGCAGAGGTTGCAGTGAGCTGAGATAGCACCATTGCACTCCAGCCTGGGCAACAAGAGTGAAACTGTGTCTCAAAAAAGGAAGAAAAAAAAAAAAAGAAAAGGGAAAAGCATCAGCTATATAACACTATCAAATCACAACCTTGCCTTTCCTTCCTACTGCTGTTGCGATGTGAGAAAACCCAAAGGCAGCAGAAGAGCCAAAGAAGAGTAGCAGAAATGCAAGGCAGGGCTGTCGTGTCCTGGTGCATCTTGCTGCTGTCCTGCAGCTTCCTACCACCTGGCCATGTGCTGCTTCCCCTCCACGCCCTGCTGAGGTGGGGCTAGGCTGGGGACACAGAAAGCTTTGCGTCGGGTGAGCAACTGAAGCTTTGATGTTAGACTGAACTGGACCTTCAAGATCTCAAAATGCAGAGTATTTGTTAGTAACTGAAAGATGGCATAAATGTTAGATCGGCCTAGGATTTTATCGCCAAATAAGGAAACAAGTTCATCAGGCAGTTCTAAGAAAGAATAGAATTGCTTCCTGTTTGCCCTTTTTTGTTTAATTAGACCAGATTCACAAATTCCCTAACCCTTCCCTAGCAATGTGCAGGTTCTGATTAAACCAAGGGCTATCTCAAGAGATGGGCCAAATATCTCCATTATCAGGAACTCAAACGCTTGTTTCATTGAAATGTTTTGTTACAGCTTAATGACCACAGTTGCAAAGCCAGAATATTGAGTTTTTATATATTATTTACTGGAATAATGCCCTCTTGGTATCACATTGAACATAGTAAATTCTCTGATAATTGACAGTGTACAGAAAGAGTACTTTGACTAATCAAAGAAGGCTAATGTTTTTTGATCTCTAATCCTTGGGCTACCTTTTCCGTGATGTCAGGGAAAGAGCATTAGACTAGTTATTGTTCTAGAACTGGGTCTCCCACTAACTGTATACACACAGGCAGATCATTTTACCTTTTTGAGCATCAGTTTCTTCATGTGTAAGGGGTAACAACAATGTCTACCGTGCCTTGTTCCTAGGATTGTAGGGAGAATCAAATGACATAATGGTCATGAAAATATATTTCTAAGTTGTAATCTGCATATATAACAAGGTATTACCAGTAATTGAACATTGATATATATTCTGTAACAGATTGTAAATTTTTAAAGAGACCTAGTATACCATGCTTAATGGACTATTTTTTGAAAGACACATCAAAAACTGTTGACAATAATTGCCTCTAGGTAGAGACATGATGAGAGTGATAGGAAGGAGGCAGACATTTTTCACTCAATTTCTTTTTGTATCTCTTGAATTGATACCACACACGCACGCGCGCACACACACACACACACATATTGTGCATTAAACCAATACAATTTAATAACTCTTTGAGCCGTTAAAGAAAAAAGATATATTTATTCTGAATAATAAATTGAAAATAATCTAATCTTTCTGTAAAATGGCTTTTTAGGATCTTTACTAATTCAGGTTTAAGTGAGATGATTTTGTTGATGCAACCAGCACAGAACTTGGCACACAGTGGGTTTTCCAAAAGTGATAGAGCCCTTTGCCTTGAGGCCATATCATATGACTATCCACTCCCAGTGAATTAGCTGTATACAAGAATATAGTTAATGGGTTGCTGGATATTAGAAAGTTTATTGGATTTTACCAGGATGTTGGACACAGATGGTGTGGAAAATGCCAGAAAGTTGATGAATCATCTGGTAAACTAGTGGAAAAGGTAAATGGAGCCAGAAAGAGGCCAGAGAGGGCAAGGAAACAGAACAGGTCTGGAGAAAGGCAACTACACTCATTATATCATGTAACCCACCTTTCAGTTGCTGATGTTTCCAGAATGGTAAGTACATTTTGCAAATTGGAGCTGTTCTGATCTTCATGTTATTAAATGCTTACTAATTAACAAATAGCATGAAATCTCATTAGCTAGGCTGTGGGGTTGGTTTTGTTGTTGTTGTTGTTTGTTTTCAAATTGAGGATTTCTTTTTATTTTATGGTAAGGATCAGCGAGTCCATAAATCAGAACACTTTATGGGAAGTTCTAACACTTAGCCCTAATGCCAAGACTGAGAATCTGATAGCATAGCTATTAAAAATTAAGACCCCTGAAAGGCTTCCATTTCTGCTAACAGGCAGCCAGACACTGTGTCTCCCTTTCTGTTTTAATGTTGTTGCATCAATTCCACTATTCTGTTATAAAGCAAGCACCTAGAAAACATTTACAAAGCAGGCAAAACAAACACAGAGCAAAAACTTGAATTATCACATGCAGAAATCACCACTGATGCTAAGACGCTATAGGTAATATTGACATAGCTATGGGCTAATTCAAAATCTTTTTGTTCAAAGTGTGGTCCTTAAACAGCCTCATCAGCATCACATGGGAGCTTGTTCCCAATGCAGAACCGAACCTCAGGCCCCCCCACAAGACCTACAGAATCAGAATCTTTAGTTTTCAAGATCCCCGAGTGATTTCTATAAATACTGAAATTTGAGAAGCACTGATTTAAATGTATCAATGTGCTCCAGGTTAAAAAAAAATGTTGCGGATGAAAAGACAGCAATTGTTTTATCTCAGAAATGAGAAATGGTCAACTTTAGATTTTTCCTTGAGAATAAATAATACATAAATTTAGCCCAAAACATAACACGGAAACACATTTCCAAAGAAAAGGATTTGAGACAATAGAACCATTTGGGAGCCATGGAAATTTAAATAAGGAAATAGAAGAAAAAGAAGATCAAAGATGGAGGCTCTAAGTCTTGGCAACTGATTGAATATAAAGTCCAGTGAAGACTGAAGGCGCCCCACTCTGTTGAGTAGAATGAGGGGCTATTGGCTGAAGAAGGCGTGTACCAATTAGTGAGGTGCCAACAAAATGGAGCCCCAAACTAGGACATTTAAAACCTGGGATTTTTCTTCATGAGATAGTCTGTTTTTTGAATCAGTCATTGTGTTTGATACGAAGAGTTGCTTTTATTGCTTTCCCCACCATGGGTCCTTGATTTAAAAGTTTCATCTATCAAACACTCTCTTTTGCTAAATAAGAATATTTCCCCATTTTTATTCATTGAAGTGCTTTTGACCAGTGTGCGATAATGTATGTGACCATTAGATTTGCTGCAATTCCAGATAGAAGCAAAGAAACTTGATAATTTAGTTGGTGTAGGAAGTTTTCCATGTATAATTTTGGTTAGAAAATAACTCAAGAATTTCCCTAATTGTGCACGTGAACAAGAATCCATTGCTAACCTGAGTGAAACTTCTCAGGACTAAGGTAAGAAGAAGGACTGAGGTCAACAATGGGGGCTATAAAATAAGAATTTTCCTACTGTTTCTGCAATGAGGTCTTCCCATTAACAAATTTAGTTAAAGTCACTGGGAATTAACCTGCACACCTGGAAATGCTCAGACCTGTCCCACTTGGAAACAAACTGGAGAAACAGTAGACATCAGCAATCAGCGGGTGACTCTTTATTTTGAATTTGGGAATAATAAAATAAAGAAAAATCATTAGTCACTGTCACTTGCAATGTGGAAGGCCCTCACCATTCTAATTGCAAGGGCCAAGCTGTAATCCATTACCATGAATAATTTCTTCTGGAGAGTGCCTATATAGTAAACCAGACTATCAGGTCTGTAGCCAACTTTATGTTTTTGGTGATTTAAGGAATTCTGTTACAACAGATGACATTTTTGAAAGTGGAAATGTGCGTACATGGAACCAAAGTCATAACTCCATGAGTAATTTTTAGTTGGCAGAGGTGCAAATTCTTCTCGAGCATTTAAGCATGGAGATTTTTAGTAAGGTTTTCAATTAGTAAAAAATTTGAAAACTCCTTCACAGAGTAACTTTAATAGGTACCTAAACTAGCTAAAAGACTGAGCTCTGTCTTGACAGGTTTGGAAAATAATGTGGCAGTTGTTATGTTTGAATGTGTATTTGGGTCCCAGCTTGAACAGACAGGAAACAACTGTTTTAAAGTCTCTTTTCTCTGTGTAGGTTTAGGTGCAATCATCTTGGATTTGAGCCATGCTTGTGGATTTTCATGTGTTACAACATCCAGGTGAATATGCTGCTGTGGTTCAGTATCAGTAGGAATTAATACGTGGTTAGCAAGTTAGCATTGCGTCACACTAGCTAGCACTTTCGACAGTTTTACAAGGAAAATGGAATTACTTGAACGTGGCCACTTGAATTAAAATATCTTTTACAATCTCTCTGTTCCTTTGGAACTGATGACAAACCTAGAGAAGCATGCTAAAACAAGCTGACCCGAAAATCACATTCTTCCTAGTTCTCACTTTGTAGAGTAGGCACAATTCAAATATCGTAGAATATCTGTTGACTTGGGGATTTGTTAACAAAGTTGAAAAACAAGCAAATTATAAAATGGTATTACGTAATAGATAACATTTTTATGGCTGTTTCAGTGGTCTCACTGGTTCCTCCTCCTGGGATGGCAGCTGATCCTGGGCATGCTCTCATAGTGATACAGAAACACAGGAGCCCAGGCCAACCTCTAGACTTGGAACCACGACATCAACCCTTTTGCCTTATTCTTTGGGCCAAAGCACGTCATGTGGCAAGCTGAGAGTCAAGGGGCATAGCTACAGCCTCAAATATGTTTCCGTGTGCTTTCTTTTTTTATTTCTTCCCTTCATTCTTCATATACCAGCCAAATTTAGAAAGATCTTTAAAAATGAGGCTCTTACAAGACTAATGAGTAGATCAGGGAAGGATCAGGATGAAACATCCTTTAGGTGAACCAGATCTAGTGCTTTGCCTCCTGCATTTTGGGAATGTGATGATGTATATGAGACCACTACTCAACTGCAATATGCAACCTGTATGAAAGACACACAGATACCATACCAGGCTATTAGACAGTTTTGTGGTTGTTATTGTTTTATTCTCATAGAGAGGAGCTATTTAGTTACTTAACAGATGAACAAATTCTCAAACTAAATTCTATCCTAATATTCCTCCTAAATTTATCCTGTAGGTATGTTGACCACTTTCTCACTTATTTCTTAACAGAGAGGAAGAACTGGTCATAATACTCTCTATACTTCATTTGACATGATAAATTTTTTTTCAAGATGAAGAATTTTTTTAAGATGAAGAAAAAGTAACTCCATAAAATTATAGAAAAGGTGAGCAAATAATTGTATAAATCAGGGCAGGGAAGCCCTTTCTAAGTAACTTAATGTCAAAGGCAGGAATCCTAAAGGGAAAAAAAAATGTACGTTTTTTTCTCACGAGTATTTGATGCTCGAGTTTTCAGTTCTGTTGATTTTTTTACTCGTTCTCCATCTTTGAAAATTTTGATTTCCTTTGTCCATTGCCTCTTTTTGTGTTTATAGTTTTATATTATTTTGTTCATTTTTTGCCATTTTGAGTGAGAAACAAGCCAACCCTTGCAAGTCACCACTAGAAGGTCCAGGAATGGCAAGTACTAGCTAGTGTGGAAGGCAGAGTATTTCACAACAGGAGCCACGTAATATCCAGTAAGTGTGACTAATACCTTCAGAATCACTAGAAAATAAATGCAAATTTTAAAGAGATTTATATCAGACTGCAAAGGCTGAAAGTATAATATTCAGCATTTTTTGTCATTCATTCATCATATACCAGAAGCCCAGACAACCCTTTTGAAGAGCTTTTCTGTAAAGGCCCATTTACATTTCTTTCACCGAGAAAGGTGACAGCAAGTAGAGAAGAACATGGGGTTGTATGGATTGTGAGAATGACCCCGTTTCTTCAGTCATCTCTATAATTAAGCCCTTTGCCATGTAACTTTGTAGTGTCCTCCCAACATAGCTGGGGTGACCTGCCCCATCTCTGACTCTCAGCTTGCCATGTGACATGCTTTGGCCCAAAGAAAAAGGTGGAAGGGATGATGTCCTGGTTTTAAGCCCAGAGGTAGGCCTGGGCTCCTGTGTTTGTGTCTCATTGTGAAAACATGGCTGGGCGCTCACCTGCTTTTCCAGGAGGAAGCAGTGGGACCATGAGAAAGCCATACACATCTTCTCTATTACACTATACCCTTTCAGAATCTGTATTTTGATTTTGTTAACAAATCCCCAAGTCAATAAATATTCTTCCATTATACATTTTTTGGAGATTCTTGCCACTATACTGGGAAATAAATGAATAAATTATATTTTCTATGTAATATTTTTCTGCTTATTTACATGAAATTTAAAAAATTCACAAAACAAGAAATACTCTAATGCTTAGTAGGTTAGGCAGTGAAATTACTTTTCCAAAATACAATTTCGTCTATTTAAAGTACACTCGGCAACGTGCTTGGCTACCTTCACAGAATTCTCTACAATAACATTAATCTATTACTTTAGAGTTTCGGGACGAGAATTCATCTTCAAGTACTATTGTCCTTCATAAACCATTCTCACAATGTTTTTCTTCATTTTTTAAAAGTTAAATTTATTTTGAGATAATTATAGATTTGCATGTAGTTGAGGAAATACTACAGAGATTCTGTGTACTCTTTACCGAATTTCTCCCCATAGTAGCATTTTGCAAAACTATAGTACAACCTGGCAACCAGGATATTGACATCGTAGCATTCCATTGATCTTACTCAGTTCTCTCCAGTTTTACTTGTACTCATTTGCAAAATAACTTTAGAGGCTATGGAGTAGTCTATTGAATTGATAAATGTATCAAATTTCCTTAAGCAATCCCTTTTATTGAACATTAGTATGTTTCTAATTTTCAGTGCAATAAAGGTTTCATAAACATTTTAATATAAATTTCATTGCTCACATCTATTTTTCAGATGAAATTTCTTCAAGTAGAAATATTAGGTCAAATAAATTACCTATTTCTAATAATTGTTATTAAAGAAGTGAAAATTATATTTGGTAGACATTCAATTGTATTTGATAATGTATATTCTTCCCAGTATACATTAATATCCCCCAGTTAAAAAAAAATTGACATTACTGACCTCTGCATCTATTAGCTACCATTGCATAATATTCCTCAGTAGTTTTAAACAATAATTATACATAAACACACATGTATTGATCCCCTCAGGCTTCCATAACTAAATACCATAGACTGGGTGGCTTAAACAGAAGGAATTTGTTTTTCTTGTTTCTTGAGGTTGGAAGTCTGACACCAGGGCGTGACTGTGGTTGGATTCGGGAGAGCCTCTTCCGGTTTGTAGACAGTCACCTTCTTGCTATTTCCTCACGTGAGGGGAAAGAGAAGGAGAAAAAGCTCTCTGGTGTCTTTTTTTATAAGGGCACTAATCACATCATGCAAGCCCCCACCCTCAAAACCTTATCTAAACCTATGCTATCCATGAGATTCAGAATGAAAAGTCAGCCCATGTAGCATAATTTCATGTTTTTGTCCAGAGCTAGTAGATTTTAAAAACAAAGAGAAGACAGGAAATCAAGTGGTGGACAGGAGCAGGAAGGGGAAGGAGATGCTGTGTCCACCTAGAGCCATGGTTCAGCTGTTGGATTGATCATACTAGACTGTTAAACTGAACAGAGTTTGACAAAGTTTTTCTATTTTATTTTTCTGTACTACATCAGTGGATTTTTTTTTTTAATTTCAGTAAGTCAAACAATTATTTTGCCAGTTTGGAAGGTAGTCTATGACTATAAACAAGTAACCCTAATCATGAAGGTATTGCTCTAGACTTAATTGGCTTTTGGTGGTTTGGATTGGAAGTACCTTATTTTTCTCATTTACTTGTCATCTATTTTTGCAGCATTTTTGCAGCATCATTTGCGTACAGCTAAGCATTATGTCAGGTCCAAGGATACAAAGATCAATGCAGTGTGATTCCTGCCTTCGAAGGACTTATCACTGTCTTGGCAGAGAAGTGACAGTGAAAATCGGTCAACAAACTACATGATTGCTTTTCCTACTCCTGTCCTGTGACCTTAGGACACTTAGGTGACATGGCCTTGCCAACCTCTGGGTGCCATTAGACTCATGAGATCCCCAGCCAGGCCGCTCCACCTCAGCACTTTGTAGATTTGCCTCCTTTGACCACCCCCTAGGGCAACATACCCATTCCTTTTGCTGTTTCTCTAGCTCCCCCACCCACCCCTCCTTAGCTGACAGTTTACTTCTCCAGCTTCAACAGCTTCTACCCAAATCCCCCTGAGAACCAGCCTGCAGCAGCCACCTGACTTCCCCCCACCTCCTTTTATGGAGCACAGGCTTCCATTTAACCAGAAAGACATGTTTTTTAACTTAAATTTCCCTTGAAAATACACAAGGGTTTAAATTAAGGGTAAACGTTGCATTTTCAAATCACAAAAGTTTTTGCCAAAATTCACAGTGTTTGAAAAAAAATAGGTCTAGACACTTTGTGAAAGGCCTTCCCATCTGCAGTGAAATTTGTGGATCGCATGGGAGGTCTTTTCATGTGTGAGCGTCATCGTTCTGAGAGCCCACTGGTTGGGCCTTTTATTTCTCCAGGCATGGGTGCACCTCAGGGGTGGGCTGAGTACCTATGAGTCTAGGTGGCAGTTTCTAATTAGGGCTGTGACCTTGACCATGCCCTCTACCTTCCTGGGTCTCAGGAAGTGAAGATGGAACCGGCTTCACTCATAACTGAAGCTGCAGACTTCATGTCTCTAGGCTTACTGAGATTCTTACCTAATCTTTTTCTTATCAGCAAAAGGCAAGAGGAAAGTAGGGCATGGGGAAGGTGAAATTACTTATATCCTCAATTTTATATGTTTTTCTGGGCAATGTTTTGAGTATTGTAAATAGAGGTGCCCAGCAATGTGAGACAAAACTCATAGCAGGCAATGGAATGAAGAGCCGCCTCCTCTGAGCTATAGAATCATTGCTATGCTGAAGACTATAACTCTATGAGGTCTATGACTTCTTTGTCCTTAGTATGTGCTAAGTGTTACTCAAAAAAGAATAAGAAGTTCTAAACACCCTTGCATATATGTATGCGTGTGTGTGTGACACGGGAGGTTTCCGAATGCATGAAGATGCAGAGATTGAGAAATCATCTTGTGATATTCATAAGCATGAGGTCTACGCTTCTTTTCTCTGTTTTTAGTAAGCATGTGTGCATGCATATGTGAGTGAAGACCAAAGAATTAACAAAAGCATCAACAAAATACTAATTTGCTTAGTGAATGTGAAGGTAATCCAGGAGGAGGCCTGATTTCACATCTGCATGCAATCACAATATTTTCTCTACCACTGAGTTGTTTATCTGGGAGGTGGGGGTCATTAACACCCAGCTGGTTTGAGGTTCCACACCTGTGAAGGGCTGCTCCCATCATTCTTATCTGACTCTCTTGAGAAGCTACATCCCCCAAGGCCTGGGCTCTCTGCGATTCCCAAGGAATCTCACTGGGAATACCTCCAGGGTTCTTGTGTTTGTTGGTCCCAGTTCCCTGGGCCAGTCCTCTTTCACTTCCCTGAAGATATTCCAAGTTATCCTCCTGGCTTTTCTCAGACTCTACGCTGATCCCCACTACACTTTCAAGATGAGCAGAGCCGCACACTGCTGTGGCTTCGGGTTATTCTGCAGTGTCAAAGGCAGGCAAGCCTCCACCCTCTTCCAGAATGAGACATCTTCTCTCTGCTTCTCCCCTGTGGACGCTGGCTCACAGCATGTAAGTCACCTGGGAATCTGGTGAAAATAAAGTTTCTTTCTCAGTAGATCTGGGGTGGTGCCTGATAGTTTGCATTTCTAACAGGCTTGCAGGTGAGAAATGTGCAGTCCTGACTGGGCCGACACTTTGAGAGCAAGACTTTGAAGTGCACCTCAGGCTGCAGCTGTTCATACCTGGCAGGGTCACCTTCTTGGCCTCTGGGTCCAGCCCTGGCCGCAGGAAACCTCTCAGAAGATGGGAAGAAGCTAGCCCTGATGTTTTAAAGGAATCACATGAAGTTGGGCTTTAGTGGGGGTGGGAATAGGTGTCTGCAGCTTTTTCCAATTACAGATAAGAAACTAGTTATTTTAAAGACAAATAAGAAATATAATAGACTAACATTGCAGTTCCCTAGATATATTCTAAGAAATATTGGTCCTATGTGATGTTAATAGGAGTTATGTGCAAATGGGATCTCTATGCCCAAATGAGTTCTATAAAGTCTAAACACAAGGTTAAACAAAGTTTAATACGATTTTTACTGCAGAACTTTTCAGAAGCTTTAATAAGTGAATGTACATTATAGCTCTCCAAGAAGGACATAAAGTATGCTACACTCCCCAAAAGTATTTTCCCAGGAAATCCCAATTTTTTTTTTTTTTTTTTTTTTTTTGCCAGGTTAATAGGAATAAAGCTCCATGGGGAAGGGTCAAGCTCTTTGGGAAAGTGTATCATAGGCACCCACCAAGAGTCAACTTCATCAGCCTTTCTCAGCTCTTCTTTTGCCTGCCACAAATATTACAGAACAGAAGGGTTGGTTTTCTCAGATTCATTTGTGATCACTTAGTCATTTTAAGGATGTCCACTAGTCCATTGATTCTTTTTCTTTCCAAATGTTACACATTTATTTCAAATGCTAAGCCTGGAATATAAAAATCATATCATCATGTCACCTGTTCATATGCACACTATACTCACCACTGAAAGGTATTCCTTTACCACTGTCTCCCCTCCTTAATATAGAGTTGACCCTTTACAGGAGTGAGGGTTGGGGCAATGACACCCAGACCTGCACAGTTGAAAATCCTTGTATAACTTTTTTTTTCAGAATCCTATCAGATACATTTACTTATTTATTCATCTGTTATTTTTGTTTCAGGGACACGTGTGTAGGTTTGTTACAAAGGTACATTGGTGTCACGGGTTTGGTGTACAAATTATTTAATCACCCAGGTATTGAAATAAGCGTAGTACTCCACAGGTAGTTTTCTGATCCTCACCCTTCTCCCAGCCTCCACCCTCAAATAGGCTGAAGTGTCTGTTATTCTCTTCTTTGCGTCCATGTGTACTCAGTGCTTAGCTCCCACTTATAAGAAAGAGCATGCAGTATTTGGTTTTCTGTTCCTTTGTTAGTTCACTTAGGATAGTGATCTCCAGCTCCATGCATGTTGCTGCAAATGACATGATCTTATTTCTTTTTCATGGCTGCATAGTATTCCATGGTGTATATGTACCACATTTTTCTTATTCAGCCTGCTGTTGATGGGCACCTAGGTTGATCCGATGTCTTTGCTATTATGAACAGTGCTGCAATGATCATTTGCATGTACGTGTCTTTATGGTAGGATGATTTCTATTCCTTTGGGTATTTACCTAATAATGGGATTGCTGGATCAAATGGTAGTTCTGTTTTAAGTTTTTTGAGAAATTACCCAACTGCTTTCCACAATGGCTAAACAAATTTATAATACAGTGTGTAAGCAGTGTACAATTGTTCCTTTTCTTTGCATCCTTGCTAGCATCTGTTATTTTTTGACTTCTTAATAATAACTTCTGACTGTTGTGAAGTGGTATCTCATCATGGTTTTGATTTGCATTTCTTTAGTGATGTTGAGCATTTTTTTCATATGCTTATTAGCTGCATGTATGTCTTTTTTTGAAAACTGTCTGTTCATGTCCTGTGCCTACTTTTTTTTTTAATTATACTTTAAGTTCTAGAGTACATGTGCAGATCTTGCAGGATTGTTACATAGATATACACAGCCATGTTGGTTTGCTGCCTCCATCCCCCGTCACCTACATGAGGTATTTCTCCCAATCTCCCCACCCCCTGCTATGCCTCCCCTAGCCTCCCACCCCCCAATAGACCCCAGTGTGTGACATTCCTCTCCCTGTGTCCATGTGTTCTCATTGTTCAACACCCACCTATGAGTGAGAACATGCAGTGTTTGGTTTTCTGTTCTTGTGTTAGTTTGCTGAGAATGATGGCTTCCAGCTTCATCCATGTCCCTGCAAAGGATGTGAACTCATCCTTTTTTATGGCTGCATAGTATTCCATGGTGTATATGTGCCACATTTTCTTTATCCAGTCTATCATTGATGGTCATTTGGGTTGGTTCCAGGTCTTTGCTATTGTAAACAGTGTTGAATGAACATATGTGTGCATGTGTCTTTATAATAGAACGATTTATAATCCTTTGGGTGTATACCCAGTAATGGGATTGTTGGGTCAAATGATATTTCTATTTCTAGATCCTTGAGAAATCACCACTCTGTCTTCCACAATGGTTGAACTAATTTACACTCTCACCAGTAGTGTAAAAGTGTTCATATTTCTCCACATCCTCTCCAGCATCTGTTGTCTCCAGATTTTTTAATGATCACCATTCTAACTGGCATGAGATGGTATCTCAATGTGGTTTTGATTTGCATTTCTCTAATGACCAGTGATGATGAGAATATTTTCGTATGTTTGGCTGCACAAATGTCTTTTGAAAAGTGTCTGTTCATATCCTTTGCCCACTTTTTGATGGGGTTGTTTTTTTTCTTGTAAATTTAGTTCTTTGTAGATTCTGAATATTAGCCCTTTGTCAGATGGGTAGCTTGCAAAAATTTTCTCCCATTCTGTTGGTTGCCAGTTCACTCTAGTGATTATTTCTTTTGCTGTGCAGAAGCTCTTAAGTTTAATTAGATCCCATTTGTCTATTTTGGCTTTTGTTGCTTTTGGTGTTTTAGTCATGAAGTTCTTGCCTATGCCTATGTCCTGAATGGTATCTTTTTAATGGGGTTATGTGTGTCCTATAATTTTGGACTCCCTGAAACTTAACTACTAATAGTCTATTTTTGAGCAGAAGCCTTCCAGATAACATAAACA